>CAUYRT010056617.1:0-89489 GCA_963574885.1 Lepilemur ruficaudatus
CCATTATTCAAAGTGAGGTGACACAAGATCAGAAGAATGGGCTCCACATGTACTCGCCATCAAATTGGTACTGACTGATAAACACTACAGTCGTCAAATGGTGGTAATGTTCACCAGATATTCGGGGGTTGGGGGGTAGACTCATATCTGAGGGATGCAGGGAGCATTGTGGAGGGGAAGGGCATACCTCTAACCCTTGCTTGATAGAGGCAAAGATATCAAATGTAACCTTGATGTTTTTACTCTCATAATTTCCTGAAATAAAAAAAAAAAACCAAAATCATGTGTTCATGTAAGTAAGAGTTTATTTTTGGGCTCTATTCTATTCAATTGGTCTACATAAGGGTTGTCTGTCTCTATGCCAATGCCACACTGTTTTGATTACTATAGCTTTGTAATAAATTTGAAATCAGGAAGTGTCAAGTCTTCCCAACTTGTTATTTTTCAAGATTGTTTTGGCTACTTAGGGTCCCTGGAGATTTCATATGAATTTTAGAATAGATTTTTATATTTCTGCAAAAAATCATTGCTGGGGTTTTGATAGGGATTGTATTGAATTTGTAGATTGATTTGAATAGCATTGATTTTTAACTGTATTAAGTCTTCTAATCCATGAATATGAGATGTCTTTCTCCATCTATTTATGTATTCTTTAATTTCTTTCAGCATTGTATTTTAGCTTTCATTGTATAAGTCTTTTACCTCCTTAGTTAATTCCTATTTATTTTATTCTTTTTTGATACTATTGTAAATGGAATTGTTTTCTTAATTTCCTTTTCAGATTGCTCGTTGTTAGCATACAAAATGCTACATCACTGATTCTTAATGGGGAAAGGGAAACCTTTTGTCTTCCACTGCACCTGAGTTGAAAGTAATTGCATACAATGAGAAGTATTATTGAGGAAATGTATGGGGTCAATAAAAAAGGTTGACAGAGTCCCATGAGATGCTTAGGCAGTTTCACCGTGGAAGCACAGACACACATCAGATATTCTTTGCTAATATTCCTTTTTCATTTTGCATGGAATCCAAACTGCGCAGAAATTATTTTTTTAAGAGGAAGGGAAATGGTTTGAACCATTAACTACTGAAATAGCTATAAAATAAATCTGCTGAGAAGATCATGTAGACAAAGCTTCAAAACACACATACCTCTTAGAGATAAATGACCAAAAAAACCACTCTTTTCGTTAAACAAAAGAGAGAGGGTGGTTCATTTCTACACACTGCCCAATCAGCCTAGTCTTTGGTGATGCACTATGACTTGGCATATACTGAAGTTTACCTTTGAAGGGGCCCAGCCTCACCCTGGAGCCACCAGAGGGCCCACTCCAGAGACATGCCCAGCAGTGGATTCTACCTATCTAGGATGTGGTGGGGCAGAGAGAAATAGAGTCAGAGTCTGGTTCTCCTGGGGAAATTGCATTTCTGAAGCCACTTCTGGGATCTCAGAACACTTCTGGGAGTTGGCTGGGGTTATAACCAAAGGTTGGATCATGATAAAGCGACATTCTTTTGTCTAGTAAGCTGTTCTGAGCCCAGCAATTGGTAGCACCTGCCAGGTACTACATTATCTGGTAACCATGGTATAGCATGGAATGTGTATGGGTATATTTCTTTTACATTTGAATCAGAGAATTATAATGCCAAAGGCTTATTCTTTCCAAATGCTACAGCCAAAATCTGTTTTTAAAATTCTAATAATGTACCCTTTGGAAATTGCAAGTAGAACTCAATCTTTTCTCCATGCCCCACCGCTACCATTGGCAGCGGTACCCAACCAGGGAAGTACTGCCTTTTAGGAGGCATTTGGAAATGTGTGGGGGTGGTGTGGGTTATGACAGTAACTGGGGGTGCTACTGGCAGTTTGGATTCAGTGAGCAGAGGTGGAGACTCTAATGCCCTGAAGCATGCCAGCCAACAATGAATGGTACTGCTTAAAAGGCCCATAGTACCCTTAATGATGAATATGGAAGGACACCCCAAAAATATCCATAAAGCCATACATGAAAAATCTGCTCAAAAAAAGTACTCCATGTGGAAATGTTCAACTAACTAGGCTTTTATATTCTTATGTCTTATAATCCCTATTACTGTCCCAGTTATGAATATATGTTAAGTATTCATAATTCTCACTAGCATTATTATGCTTTATGGATATCTGGTCCCTGCTCATTTAAAATAGAGCAGAGTCTCTTTTGTGTAGTGTTCTAGTATAGTAAGATTATGCTGGGTTATATTTGCCAGTAAGCAAAAACGATACAAATAACAAAAATTCCTACAACAATTGTAGGAATTGTGTGTAAGAGATTGGTGGAACTCTGCAAGAATGCTCTAATTATCCCACCTGAATTCCAAGCTGAAGAATAATACAGAAAGAATTTTTTTCTTTTCAACTGATGAGAATAGTTGTTCCCCATCCCACCCTGTTCCCCACCCCCAGGAACATGAGAAACAGGCCTGCTATGGAATAATAACCATTAGATGAGATTTCTTTTTCTAAAAGTACATTTAGCATTTTAATTTATTTCAGGAGGAACTTTTCTGTTAAGAAACCATACATTTTCTTGTCATTTAGGCTTGGTAATGAACACACAACCCCTTATTTCTGTGGCACAAAGATAAATAAATGTTTTCAGAATGGGATCTTTGCTTAGAGCGTGCAGGTTAATTGTGGAGGATTCCATTCTTTTCATACTTTTATGGTGTTTTCAAGGGTGGCATCCAGACAGACTTCCCCGGGCCTTTAATTCTAATTACAGCTGTGTATTTCTCAGGACTATGTTTTGATATTTGCAGTAGGTGTTGAGGGGTTTTGTTTGTTTTGTGTATTTACAAGTTACGATTACACTGGCAATAAAATAAACAATGTGTAGTCTAGAACACAAATTGGAGGTTTATAATCTCCCAGTCACTTCATGACACCTCTATTATTCTCACTCATCAGTTAGCCGCATCACTGGTGATTGGTAGTTAGCTGCTTTTGAATTAGAGGACTAATTTAAAATTATTCCAACTTGGAATTTTTCAGAGCTCCTGCCACTAGTCATCTGGATAAATGTCTTTATTGAATGCTCAGACCACAACCCAAGTTTAGCTTGGTCATTTTGGCCACTTACTTTTTTTGATCCCTATTCTAATTGATGATGCAGCAAGTATGTACACCATCATAAAATTGATATTATATATAGCAATATATATTAGATTATATACGTACTAAATAATATATATATTTATACACATCATCAAAAATATATATTTTATATATATACTAATTAGGTTGATATATATACTAATATTAGCCTAGCTCACAGCAACCTCAAACTCCTGGGTTCAAGCGATCTTCCTGCCTCAGCCTCTCAAGTACCTGGGGCTACAGGTGGGTACCACCACATCTGGCTATATTTTTTTTCTATTTTTTGTTTTTCTTTAGTAGAGATGGGGTCTCGCTCTTGCTCAGAGTTCAGGCTGGTCTCAAACTCCTGACCTTAAGTGATCCTCCCACCTTGGCCTCCCAGAGTGCTAGAATTACATGAGTGAGCCACCGTGCCTAGCCTCTAATATTAGATTATATATACTAAGAGTACAATTAATTTCCATTCCTGTGAAGGACTTTCACAAACAGAGCACTAGTGAACTTAGGCATAGTGGCTGCAATGTGAATCAAATAATAATCGTAAAACATCAGTCTGCCAGGTTTCAGGATAATTTTTTTTGTCAGGCATCTTTTTCTATTACCCATTTGCCACTTTGACCTGAAAATACCGAAATAGCACATTCCAATCTCTGCTAATCAGCAAACACTAATTTATTTTAGTTCCCCAGCCACTGGGGATATTTTGTGTCAATAAGGGATTTATTGTGACACTGCTTCTCCCTCAATACTTTCGAGCCCCAGAGTGTTCAGGTTGGAATCCACCTGACATGCTCGCTCACTCTTTCCCAACCTGTCGACAATTGGGCACGTCACACAGATGTCTTGGGTGTCACCAGGTGCTGCTTTCCTCACTTGCCTTTGCTCATTTTTGAGCAGCAGTGAGGAGGTTTGAGATGGAGAATTAAACAAGAGACAAGAATAGAGCGCGGGGCCAGGGGTGTGTAGGGCAGGTGTCCATGCCCACAGGCATGGAAGAGCTTGGGCATGGAGGGTATAGGATAATCTGGACTCCATGAGACACTGACCTGTATCTGAAGAGGGGACGTAAGGCCAGCAAGGGGAGGCACACGAAGGTATCCATCCCTGGGAGGCCTCGGGGAGTTCACAGGGGGCCAGAATGCAGACAGCTGGACAACACATGCTGGCCGAGGGAAGGAATGACTTTGTCAGCCAAACAAAACAGGAGGCGTCCAAGTGCCTCCCTCCTCTTTCTATCCCTCTTCCCCATCTTTTAGTGCCTCTCGTTTCCGGGAACTGGATTTACAGGCCAAGATTTCTGTTCCTTCACCAGAGGACCAGGAACTCAGACTGACATGATTATTAGCTCATAGGCCAAGAGCTTGCCCCGTGCCAGGAACCCGGCCAGTGCTTTAACCATTATACTGTTTCATCCTCACAGCCCAATGGGAGTGAGTGCTACATCCCTCCATGAAGGAGACTGAGGCTTAGATTAAGTCAGCACAATAGCCAGACGGGTGTTTCTGAAGCAATCACCCCGGGGAAAGATCTGCTTCCAGCCCTTCTCAATTCACATTCTCAAAGGCACCAGGCTGATCCTAATCTGGGGTCTATGGTATATGTGTGGCCATTTTCACAAACATAACAGCAATTTTACGGTCTGTGTAGCTACAGGCAGAGCTAATACGAACAAGGACCAGTGTGGCAGCCCTAACGACTGAGCCTGCTGGGGCCGACAGGGAAGAAAATGAACCAAGGAAACCACATACTGACAGACTGACTTAAACCCACTCTGCGCTATTTCCATGCAGTTTTGCTGGGAACGTGCCACTCGCTAAATGAGAAAAAGGCAAAATCAAGCGTGACTTTCCTCAAATCAGCATGGGAGCGGTCTATGCTGTGTAGGTGGAGAGTAAGACACAACACGGCTTCCCTGCCTCACTTGAGTGCCAGAAACATTATTTGAAATGACAGCTCTCTGCTTTCCAGTAAACTGCTGTTTTTGAAAATATTAGCCCCTACATGATGTGGCTTTCCTCTGGAAAGAGGGTCACTGGTTAGCTGCTTTTAACGACCTTGACAGAAAACACAGTCCTTGAAAAATGTTGACTTCAAAGTCATAGATTTCACAAATTTTGTAAAATGAAAAAGGAATGAATAGGCCATGTTACAACTTTAAAATGACGTGTAAGCTTTTAGTTTTTATCTGAGCCTTGGATAAGAAAATGGCTTGTATCTATAAATAGAAGCTGGCATTCTTAGACACTAGGTGGGCTTTGTTCACTGCAAGGAAAAAAGATTAGTACTTTGTATGGTATATGTTGGATTTTCTTTTTTTTTAAATATGGAAGCCCAGACCACAAACCAGCAGGGTTCCAACAAAAGAGAAATAATGAGCTACTTTCCATAGAAATGGCTCTGTTAACATACTGATATCTAATACTCTGCAACAGCAGGCAAGGGGGATCCAAAAGGCAGCAACCTTCTGCCTCCTTGTAGGAAATTATCTATTGGTTAATTAATTTCTTTATAAAAAAACTACTGCTTCAATCCTAAATCCTCAGTGGATCTCAAACCTCAGGCAACCAACCCCTTTAGTTCAGAGAGACTTCCTGGGCTGAGCTTCCTAGCCACGGCTCAGATAGTCTCTTAGGCTTACAAAGTGATAACACAAGGTGAACAAAGAGATGCTGAGCTCCCCAACCAAGCTCCCCAAATAAGAACTGGACCTCTTCCACCCAGGTTTGTTTTCTATCACTGTGTGTCTGGGGATATTTCCAGTGGTGCAACTGACGGATGGTGTAAGAGTGGAAAAGCATGTACCAAGAGACAGAAAAGCTGGGTTCCAGCCTGCTCTGACACTCTCAGCTGTTTTACAGTGACAAAAGCATTTAATTTAGTTGGGCCTCTGCTGCTCAGCCATAAAGTGGGGATAACAACTCCAGGATTGCCCATGTGCACCCAGTATTTGTGACAGCACATTGTAAATTAAGGAGGGCTATACAAGAAACAGGAATGAACAGAAAAAAAAGATCAGCACCATTTACTGAGCAGCTACTAAGCACTGTGACCTAAAACATTACATACATAATCTCTACAACCAAGAACATGGACCAAGAATCATGGAATAAGAAGGACAAAGGGAAACATCTATGGATACCACCAATTGTTATTCTAGTAAGCAAGAACTGAAATAGTTAAGCAACAACTTAACAAATAATTCTAAAGGAGAAAAATCCTTTTGGGGCAGGGGAGGATTAGTAAATCCTTACATCTAATTTTGAAATTTCTAATTTCCATGGACAATCTATTCAAGAGATGGCAATTATTTCAAAATCGATTGTGACTTAAAATGAGTTGACAAGGATTTATTGAGTGTCTGATGTGTGTGACCCAGAGGCAAATGCACACGGTATACTAAGTTTCTAAGGCAATCAGCCACGGAGCAGATATGAGAGTGCTGTGGGTTACCGCAGTAATCCTAGGGAGGCACTCTCCTTTCCCTCACTGTTATTTTCTAAAGGGAAAAGTTCACGTCCACATACAGTGTTTGTAAAGGTTTCCCGGGGCCACAAAATAAACTTGCAAGCCTAGCACCTGAGGCTTCCATAACTGGCTGCCACCTCCTCCTCCTCGGGCCTGGATCCCATAGAAAGGCCCTACAGAGCACCCGTGCACACACAGTAAGCGTTTCTGCCGAAACCAACATCACCAGTCCAAATCTTCCACCAAACCAGCCTGTCCTCTGTCCTCCTAACACCGCTCAGGCCTATGGCAGCCATGCTTTTGTCGTGTTTGTCTTCCCCTCTCTAGCCTGTATCTTAAAGCCCAGCTCAAGCCTCTCTCCCTCCAGAGAACCCTTCTCAGAGACCAGGGCAACTCCTCAGCTCCTCAAGCACACACTAGCCTAGGAGCCTGTGCCGATATCCACGCTGTTTCTCTGGCTTTCTTTATTTTTAATTGCATGCTGACTGTTCGTATTAATTGTCATTATTTTGTCTAGCCATTCATCCAATACATATTTATTAAACCTGCCACTTTATTTCCAAAATAGCTGTAAGTCAGTCTGTCTTCACTGGTGAAACAGGCCAAGTGAGGTTCCGCCCAGGGGCCTTTCACGTGCTGTTTCCTCTGCCTGCAATGTCACAAGGCTGTCCCTGTGTGGCGCTGCCCGTGGTTGCTGCTTTCTCCCTCATGCCTAGCATCCAATGACAAGTCCCTTGTTGATCACCCTGTCTAAAGTGCCCCTGTCTAGCCCGTTATTCCCTAGCACATCGCTGTTTATTTTCTTCAGTACATTATAATCTGAAATTACTGAATTAATTTAGCTATTATCAATCTCTTTCTTCCGCTAAATGTAAACCAAGAGCAGTGACTTTGTCTGTGGTGTTCACAGTAGGTGCTCAATAAATACTTGTTAAGTGAATAAAAGTCCTCCATAGCACCGCAGCACCTAGCTGCTCAGTAACGGAACTGCTTCCGAGATGGGCAGCGGGCGCACAGTCTCACCACCACACAGAGGCTCCCGGGTCCAGACTGCTTACAGTCTCTTTCTCTTGATAACAAAAGGGCTGATGCAGCATGTTCCTCAAAGGGGCACTTCCCAGACTCCAACTATATCCCATCTATCTGATCTTTGAGGATACTCACATTCTTGGGGCAAAATATGAGCTTGAGACTGGTACACTATCTTCCCTCTCCCCATTTCCTGGCTACTGTCAAGAAAAGACAGATCCTCAAGTTTCTGGCAACATAAAAACCTCAGTTACTTTTCCCAATTGCAAAGTTACACAGCTACTCTGTTTGAAAGCGTAAACATCGGTCTGATGCCGAGAGCTCCTATGTGGTGTGGCTTTGCGTCCCCGCCTCAATCACGCCATGACCACTGGTCTCAGATATTCTAGTATCCCACCAGATATCTAGGTATCTAGTGTGAGGCTGCAGCCCCCGAAAATGCCACGTAGAAGTTCCTGTCTCCTTTTATAAGCTCAGTGTCACGGATGGCAAGCAGCACGTTTTTTCCCCAATTCACTTTTTAAATATTTTTATTTTTATTTTTTTTATTTGAGACAGGGTTTCACTCTGTAGCCCGGGCTAGCCAATTCACTTAAAAAAATTTTTTTTTCTTACCATTTGATCCAGCAATCCCATTACTGGGCATCTACCCAAAAGAACAAAAGACACTCTATAAAAAAAGACACCTGCACTCGAATGTTCATAGCAGCACAATTCACAATTGCAAAGTTGTGGAAACAACCCAAGTGCCCATCAATACATGAGTGGATTAATAAAACGTGGTATATGTATACCATGGAGTTCTATTCAGCTATAAGAAACAATGGTGATATAGTACCTCTTGTATTTTCCTGAATAGAGCTGGAACCCGTTCTACTAAGTGAAGTATCCCAAGAATGGATAAACAAGCACCACATGTACTCACCAGCAAATTGGTTTCACTGATCAACATCTAAGTGGACATATAGGAACATTTATCAGGAGTGGGGCAGATGGGAGGGGGGAGGAGGAGATGGGTATATACATACATACATAATGAGTGCGATGCGCACCATCTAGGGGATGGACATGCTTGAAGCTCTGACTCGAGGGGGGAGGGGGGCAAGGGCAATATACGTAACCTTAACATTTGTACCCCCATAATATGCTGAAATAAAAAATAAATTAAAAAAATTTTTTCTTATAAAAGAAATACACAGCCATTTTTAGAAAACTGAAAAACACAGAGATTCAGAAAACAATCCTACAATCCAACATCTATAGACAACTGATTTAACCTTTGCAGTAATTTTTCAAGCAGCTTTCCCCAACTTGGAGTACTTGCTTTTTTGTGTATAATAGCATGCTGGGAAGATAATATTAACTAATATACATAATCATTTGCTGGGCCCTGTGTAAATGCTGGCCTTCGGGGATGATTTCTCATTATGTATAGTGTAAGATTTACCACCCCCCACTGCTTCTAGAGAATGAAGTTATTTTAATTTTCTCCCATTACTCAAGTGCTGAATTTTATATTACATCTTTTAAGGCTATCACACATCTCTGATATGTATAGTACAGAGCCACTTTTTGTCCTTTTAATCAATACTGTTTTTAAAATGACTTCTCTAGGTGCATAAAATAAATTGCCATGCCAATATCTCTTTTATTATAATGAGTACAGGAAAAATGTAAGGAATTAAAGATGAAGGGACAAGTAACTTTTACTTTGTCACTAAGCAAGGGCACAGACACTATTGCTCACACTGATTCAGAAATAGCCTGGGTTCGCTGGGAGGAGAACCACAAAAAGGACCCCTCTGTACAGAACAACTATTTATTTGCCATCCCCAAAGGGTGAAAGGAGCTTGTTTGAAATTGTTGGCTTGGGGACCAGGAATTCATCTTGCAGATACTACATTTTTAAGTCAGTTTTATCAAGGTATAATTTATGTACATTAGAATGCACCCTTTTTTGTGTGTGCCAATGGGAGAGGCTGACAATTGTGTATATATAGTTATGAAATCACTACAATTGCAGAGACTATTTTAAGGAGATATTTAACCACCTTTGCTGTTCACTTTCCTTTTCTAGCCTATCCTCATAGAATGAACACTTTTGAGACCAGTCCCCAGGTATCAAGAGCAATTCTGAGAAAGCAAAGGCTATGAACTTGACCGACCTCATTTAACATACCATGGAGTTCACGGAGCTCTTAAATCTCAGAGTTTAGCACAACCCAGAAGTATCTAGCAGAACTGACTATCCGAAACAGAAATCTCTTTTATAACCACTGATATGATACACTTGAATCACTTGTAACGCAAGTTTAGAAAATTCCTCCCAAAGCCTGGAGTCCAGAGTGGCACTGTGTTTTATTTAACAGGTTTGGTCCAGTAAAGAGTCTCTCCAGGACAGGGCTTGAGGATCTTTCTAGGAAGGAGTAAGTTAGGAAATGGCTCCTCTGAAGATTTATGCCACTAACCCTTAACGAGAGGTTAAATAGGAGACATTTAAAACCTACTGAACCAGAACCCTTATTTCACAGATAAAAGAAACGTAAGGGACAGAGTGGTTATATAAAGAGTTATGTAAACTACAACTGAGTGTCAGAACCAAGGACTTAACTCCAGGTTTAAGATACCTGGTTAGATGCACTTTTTACTGTTTCCTGAATGTTTCTAATTACCCCTCAAATTGGGAACATCATTAAGGTTTAGTTTCTAAGTTGTCTTATCTTCCTTCCAAGTGTTGGTCACTACTGGAGAAACCCTACGAAGAAAATAGATGGGCAGAGTCAGTGAAATGAAAATCACATCCTATTCTCTCTCTCTGTTGACCTTTCGGCTCTCGAAGGTGATCGCTATGAAACAGTGACACATTCTGATATATTTAGCTTAAAGGAACTGGGATCGATTTTTCTACTTTGGTTATTTTTGCACACTGTTTTACAAAGACTAAAAAGCCAGCAAATTTGACTGCAAAGGCTCCCCGATTAATGTCTGGGTAGTATTTGATAAGCTGGTCTCCGCACGTTAATAAAATAGGGTTAATGTTGTGCACAGGGAGAAACAGATAATTGTGTGGATCTCCCGGGAATTCTTTTAGAGGACATCTCTTTTTTATAAATGTGGTGTCTTGCGATGGGAATGTGAAGGAAAAAGCAGAAGAGCACGAAAGTAAGCAGAGCCAGGAGGACGCCTAACGAGCCGACGGTCCTGACTCCCCGTGGCACTGAGCTGATGCTCGGGGAGACAGCGTGAGAATCAGCGTGGGGGGACGCAGAGAGTATTGAACTCTGGGGCTGGAGGTCTGGGTTTCAGTCTCATCTTCGCTGACCGATCATGGGAGACTCATGTCACCCCTCTGGGCCTCAGTTTCTCTATCTATAAAACGAGAGTATTGAGGTAGATGACTGCTTGATTATTTTCTAGTTCTTTTTGCCAGTTGTTCAAGAGATCTAATGTAGCTTTATTCCTGTCACTGCATCAGTGAGTCCCATAGCTCTGGGACTCTCTCAGCACAGCTAAGTTTCAGCCCATACTCCCAAATTAAATGTTCTAGAAGAGTGGATAAACACGCAGAAAAGCCCTAAGACCCAGAGGACCCAGTTGGTTGGAAAGGGGATTTTAAGCTTTCCATGCTCGGGTATCCATTTCCTGGCGCCTAGATCACTCCCACTGTCCCCTGAATGGCACCTTGACTCCACCAGACTCTGGTCTCTGGAGTGTGCTGCCTCTTCACTGTTCCTCAGAGCCCTCAAGCCCCCATGCCGCCTTTCCAGGCGTAGATTCCGTGGTCTACCATGGCGTCGCTCCCTTTTAACTCACAGCAATCCCACCTCTTCTGCCTCCATTGCACGGACTGATAAAGTCCCCAACCCTAGCTGGATCCAACTGTCATCCTGTTCTGGGGCAGCTGGAGTGCCGAATAAATACACAGCCATAGGGGCTGGTCTTGCTGAAAATTCGCAAACATTAACTTCAAGTGGATCCTTTAGTGCCACCCAGCTTTCCTTCCTCAGTTTCTTAGTCACCTCCTAATGATTTTTCACACTTTCTCTTCTCTCCGTAATCCTCTAATATCTCCTTTCTCCCCATCCTCATTCTCAGCTGGCGACCTTGCCTCTTTTTTTTTTTTTTCTCACTATGCAAACCGCAGCAGCAAGCCGAGAAGGTCCGTACTCTTCCCTGACCAGCTCCACCAGCTTACCTGCATGAGCACTTCTGTCTTCACAAGCTCAGCTCTGCCTCTGCCCGAGGGCAGCCCCTTTTCCTCCAGCACCAGCTCCCACCCTCTCTCCCCGACTATAGGACTCACCCTTGTTCTTTTGTTCTTGTTCTCTCTGGCATCACCAGTTCTTCTCCCCTCCCCATCAGAACAATGTCATCAGGCACATAAACACGCTAAAGCATTTTCTATCTTAAGAAACAAGCAACAAAAACAAAAATAAAACCTGTCCCTTGGCTCTATGTCCCCTCCCCAGCCAGAATCCCAGTTTTCTGCTTCCCTTTACAGACAACTTGAAAGAGTTGACTATTCTTGCTGTATTCACTTCTTCTCCAATTCTTTCTTATATCCACTCTAAAATGCTTCCCTGCCCCCCCCACGCCCTCTCTTCTGGTTTACTCCAGTACAGCCATTGTGGCTCCTTGCTATTTCTTGAACTTAATGCAAACATACTCCTGCCCCAGGGCCTTTGCATCTCCCCATATCCCTGTTTGGAATGCTCTTCTTACAGTTCACTCCTTCAATTTATTCAGGTGTCTGACTTAACATAACCTAGAGGTCTTCCCTGACCTTCCTGTCTGAGTAAGCACCCTCCTTCTTGTACTTCTCATCCCCCTGACCTTGCTTTATGGTCTTTCTTGGCACTTATTACCACCTGACATATATTTTATCTTTATTTTTTTTATTTTTATTGCCTGGACTGCCCACTAAAATATAAGCTCCATGAGAACAGAGAACTAGTCTGTTTTGATTATTGCCAAACCACCGGAGCCTAGAATGGTGCCTGGCTCATGGTAGAATGAATGAATAACTGTTTTCATTTCAATAACTATTTGTAGTATGAACACGTGAATAAAGCACATATAATGCCTTGTCAAAATAGTCATTTCCCAGAAGGGGGTTTCCTTCTATTAATCATTTGTAGATGGGCCCTGAGAGGTTTGGCATTTTGAATCTTTAAAAAAGAGCTTATAGAGAGTTAGCTTTAAAACAGGTTTCCTGTTGGACTCTCTAAACATTGCTCTTACCTACAGGCTAGGGGATTTGATGCTAACTTCTAAGGGATACTTGTGGGGCTTATTTATTCCATTTAATTTTTAGGCCATCAATACAGAATAAGTATCATAGTGAAAGGTTACCTTCTGTGACTCATATTGTCTTTTCCCTTGCTTGGGGGAAACACCTCTGAGGCAAACCAGAAACAGATTTGGCAGATGAATAAACAATAGAGAGATCAGGTGACATGACCAAGGTCGAAGATGGTGACCAGAAGCCGATTCTCACATCTTTAAGAACTAGGACTTACACTAGAAAGGCCCAAGGAACAGGATCCCTGTCGGTGCTAGGTCTTTCCTATGGTAAATGACGAGTTTCCTCCATAAAGTAGGGCCCAGAGTGGAGCTCACATCCAGAACCACTTAGCTTCTGATGGTATGGATCAGTCAGGCTCATGGCTTCTGTGTCCCCCATCACCAAGGAATGTGGCAGGATGGGGCCGGACCAGGCTTTTGTGGTCCTGGAATAAGGCAAAGCTGACTCCGCTAGGAGGAATGAGCGTGTTTCGACCATATCTGTACAGTGCATTGGCCAGAGATGCTGAAGGAAGCACACACAAAAGAATCCGAAAACCAACTCATGCCCGGTCAGAGCATCGTTGGCTCAGCTGAGAGTTACTCAGCGTCACACAGGCTGAGCTAAGATGAATGGGCCACTTTACAGAGGGGAGTGGTGATTGGTGGTCTGTATAGAAACATGCTCCAGAATCTCTAGAGATAGATGCTTTCGTTACTGGTGAATTTAAAATTAGGGTGATACATTTTCTTCTGGCTGACAAGAACAGATAATATCATCCTAGCAAATCGTTTTCCAGAGGTATTCAATCCCCTATAAAAATTTTCATTTATCTGTCCCACCGGCATCAGAGCAACTGACGTCAATGACTACTGTCAGCTCGTCTCTCAGCGCCGGCCTGACACCCTCCTGTGCTTTCCACCCTACCAAGCACAGAGGGATCAAGGATGCTCCGGCGGCAAATGGATTCAGTCTCATTCTAAAGAATACTATCTTTTCATGAAAATCAAACTGAAACTGAGTCGGAAGGGGACGTAGACGTCACTTTGAGTTTTAACATTTGTCTATTCATTAACCCCACCCATCTCCAATCAACTTTGGGCTCTAGGTACATAAGGCTTATATTTATGACTAACGCCTGGTATTTTTTCTTTGCCTTTCACCTTGCTTGGAGGGGCGAATTCTGCTGGAGCTGCTTAGAGGGTCCTGTGATTTAGACACTCATTTTCAGAAACCCTGTGTGCCCTGAAAGGCTGCTTAGTGACTCTGGATTCTCAGCATCCTCACGCTCCTCTCACTTCTTCAGTAAACGTTAGGTGAGTCACGCAGGCATGAACTGCACCCGCCACCGGGGGTAGACAGGAATGGGACGCACGGAAGCGGTCAGTGGCCCGTTACAGCAGCTGTTTAAAATGGCTGGAAGAGAAACGACAGACAGCCCCGCGTGTAAGCCAGGTTACTTGCTGAGCCTGTTACTGAGGTGACTCATGACTAAGCAAACGAGCCCAATTCATTTTACAAAGGTCTAATTAATCCTTGAACATTACAGAGTCATTTGAAATTCCTAGGATGTGGCCCTATAAACCCTGATGTCAGTAATCCCCCTTGCTTATGAAATAAGTTTTATTCCTCAGTTCCACATATACATAAATGACAAAACAGAATGTTTAGTAAGAGTCTTTTAAAATTCTTAAAGGCATGGTTTGGGGAGAACAAAGGAAGTCCATCATTTATAACAGACTAGGATTTAGTTCCCATTAGTTACTGCGACGGTACCAAGGCCGGAAAAAGGCAAACACCCGACAGGGACTTAAGAGAAGACTTGGTATTTCCAGTAAGTGTTTTGGTGTCAGGACAAACACCTCAGGATTCTAGTGACACAAAGGGATTGGCTTATCTTTTCTTCTCATTGTTTGCAAAGAACACCAAAAGACTCCATTTTTAAAACTTTCAGTCTTCTTTTACGTAACAGATCACTCTTCCTAAACATCTAGGTGGCTTTATTTAATCTAAACTGGTCAATTGAACAGAAATCTTGCCAGCTCTCTGGGGGCTACTTCCTTTCAGTTTTCAGCGTCATCGAGAGATTTCAGGCTTGCCTACTTAGTGTGCCAGGCAGTGCTTGGAGCCAGGGATAGAGCAGGGAACCAGGTATGGCCTTTGCTTTCAAGGAGCTTATACTCTAGAGGTAAAGACAGACCCATAAATCGGCAATTTCAATACGGTATGATTTGTACTACGCTAGGAGAAAGCCCAGGGTATAGTGGAAGTGTGTAGGAGAGGCACCCTAACCCTTTTTTCCCCCACAGAGAAAGAAGAGTTTAGTTTATAATACTATTGTGAAATACAGCACTCTGTTAAATAAGAATTTATCTCTAGCTAATAAATGCAAAGCTCAGTGCACCCCTCAGCCCACAGGCATGTGACTTGTTCAAGCCACACAGTTAAAGGCAAACACAATGCTTCAAGTGAGCGTGAGAAAGGTGGAGGAGCTTATTTTACATAAATGACCAGAGCTGACAATAGAAAAAGAAAACAAAGGTTTTCCCCAGCTTTGGACATAAATTGATATTTGATCCTGGGCCGCCTGATGGAGGCAAACTAGAATCACGATTTTAATCAATGACATAAAGAATCACACCTGCCTGACTTTGGAGGTCTAATGCTGTTTAGGGTCTGAATTTGAAGAATTTTAATACTACGAAGTTGGAGAATGGATCAGAATAAAAAAGTATGGTAACTTTAATTCAAAATGACATCAGCTCCAGACAGGCAATAAAAATTTGATCCCAGACAAAATTATCATGTTGCTGGACTATCCATTTAAATGGAATTATCTGACCAAATGGAACGGCTAATGGTCCAGGAGACAAAAAGTGAAAAGGCAAGCACATCCCAGGAAGGAAAGAAGGCTCTTAACTTCTACTAATTAATAGCCCAAGAAAACGTCCCAGCTGAAGTGTGTTTGCCAACTTGCCTCAAGCCAGACCAGGGCATCTACCTCCCAGGGCCTGATCCGTGAAGACCTTAAGCCAAAGGTGCTCACACTACTGCCCACGTTATTGATCGGGTCATAACTGAAAGGTTATTGTATATGAATGAGCCTGAAAATAAAGAAATGCAAATATCGGGTACCTGAATCCAAGCATTTTCTCAAAAAGATTATTGCCTTTTGTAATTCTAATACCCATACTATTATAAATGTTAATCTATTTTTTGTTAAGACTTTTTTTTTAATAACAGTTGGTACAGAGTAACAAAACTAGTCATTTAAAAAATTAGAAATCTCATTTGGGGAATGGTATGGGAACCACTGTTCTCATGTGTGAGTGGTCATTTTGGGTCGATCACGGCCTGCTGAGCACCAAACAAACAGCCTACGTTTCTGCCCATCACAGCCCAACCCTAAACACATTAGCCCAAAGTTCATTCGAGCATCAGACTAAACCCTCTGCTTTTTTTCTTACACATGAGTCTACCTTCGCCTGTAATTTCTATGACTTATTTAGAAGGAAAGAAATGGAATATTTTCAAAAGTTAAGATCTAGGATCCACTATTTGACTTTGCTCTCCATGACTTTTTTTCTCAATCAACTGAAGTGTGCCTTGGTAAAGGCTGGTGTTATTAGCAAACGTGTCAAACTGATGATTTCAGGAGACTCTAGAAGACAGCAAAACAACAGCAGATTGAGAACTCACTAAATAACACTTCTTTTTTAAAAAAAAATGTACACTTTCCCTTCTCAATGTCCTTAGACCTCTGTTCTTCTCAAACCGTTACTCAGCTTTAAGAAATGAAACGGAAACACAATAGATCACTTCCTTGGAGTGTTTTTCTCTATGGACCTACTTGTCCTCACCTCTCCAAGTATATTTAAGACTTTAATGTCAAGTCTTGCACAGGAGGATTTGAGCAGCAGGCCCCAAAGAAGGGAGTGTTCTCCGATTTTCAGAGAAGTGATTGTGAGCGCTTCCTGTCTTGTGCACATTCAATTACGTTTGCCTGCAACGGCTATGCCGTCACTCGGGAGCAGGTGCAAGGAGGCGCAGACCCCGCCCAGCTCTACAGTCACACCACCTGGTTTCAATTGCATCCTTTGTCACATACTAACCAGTCAAATTACTTAAACCTGTAGTCTCAGTTTTGTCAATGGCAAAACAGAATTTTTAAAAATTTTTAATTGACATGTAACAATTGTACATATTTATGGGGCACACAGTGATATTTTGATACATATATAATATGTAAAATGATAAAATCAGGGTAATTAGCATATCTATCACCTTTATTTATTTGCATTGGGAACATTCAAAATCCTCTCTTGAAAATTCTGTTTGAAAACATAGAATAAATAATTGTTAACAACAGTCACCCTACACTAGAGAACTAGTAGAAGCTATTCCTATCTAGCCATAATTTTTAATCCGTTATAAAATGGGAGTATGAAAGTATACACTTCTTAGGGTTGCTGTGCAGATAAAATGATTCATGTAGTGCTTAGAATAGTGCCCCATACATAGCACAACTTAACAACTGCTGTCTATTATTAGGATGATGAACACGAGAGAAGAGAGGACAGGCCGCATTGTCAGAAGTGGACAAGGGCATTACATCATTTTGAACACCAAGGAAGGCCAGTGTTTACTTTCAATTATTCACATTTGTGGTAGATCCTTGCTTTGGGAAATATTATGCTCAGAACTTCATAGCCTGTGTCTTGGGGGCCGCCTAACAATTTATGATTAATCTCATCTATGGACTTTGCCTTTATAGCAATTTAGGTTGTCAGGGGTTGTTTCTACCTCAAGGTTCCTCTGCTGAATTGCATAACAGAAATTTGTTCTCAGATTTACTCTCTTCTTTCCTCTTCCTTCTCTCATCTGACGTTCAAATGCTAAAAAGTCCCTCACTGAGGTAACACATGTTGGCCCCAATCTTCCCGTATGTCTTATATTTCAAAATTACTTCTCCCCATATCATTCTTCTCTATTAACTAATTTCAACTAAAATGATTAAGCATAATGATGTATTACTAATCTCCACTAAAATGACTAACAGTGATGACGACCGATATTTAAACAGTACTTTATAATTTAATAAAGGTCTTCCATCTACATTATGCCATTTTGACCGCATAGCCATTCTGTGATGGCGAGAGGCCTAGAGACTGGTGTCATCATTCCTAGTTTCAGATCAGGAAGCTGGGGCTCCAATGAATTAACTGGCTTGCTCTAGTCCACAAAACTGTTAGGCGACCTAGGTTAGGAACCTAAGGCTTCTGATTTAGTCTATGAAGTCAGTTGCAATAAAAAGCTGTTGCTTAAAGTAATTCATATTAAGATGTGAATGACCAATATGCATTTAAAAAGAGAGACCTGAGCCTGGCAGGGGCTCAAGCCTGTAACTGCAGAGACTGAGGCAGGAGGACTGCTTGAGCCCAGGAGTTTGAGACCAGACTGCGCAATAAGTGAGATCCTAGCTTCAAAAAAATTTAAAAAATTAGCCAGGCATGGTGACACGTGCCTGCAGTCCTAGCTACTCAGGAGGCTGAGCCAGGAATTTGAGGTTGCAGTGAGCTG
Source organism: Lepilemur ruficaudatus (assembly GCA_963574885.1). Taxonomy (NCBI): domain Eukaryota; kingdom Metazoa; phylum Chordata; class Mammalia; order Primates; family Lepilemuridae; genus Lepilemur; species Lepilemur ruficaudatus. Next base: position 18,495 of record CAUYRT010056617.1, read on the forward strand.
ATTGGGCCACTGCACTCCAGCCTGGGGGGACAAAGCAAGACCCTGTTTCTAAAGAAAAAAAAAAAAAAGAGAGACCTGAAAAGGATAATGATTTTATTATGACAGAATGAAGGCAGGAGTAGGGAGTGAGGATTTGGTTATCTTTGGGCAGAGAATCTTTCCAATTTTTGTTGCTCATTCCTGCTGGTCTGCGCCACCCCCTAAGCTTAGGTGTCTCAGAGTCTCTGCTGAGGCTGAGAAGAGTCGTCTCCTACCCCTGGGGACTCATGGAGCCTTTCCTGTCACAAGCAAAGGTTGTATTGTTTTTCTCTTAAATTCATATACATTTTGCATTCTATTCCATGTTTATTTTAGTATAAAATGTTTTTAAATAAAGTGAAACTTTTACCATATTAATCTTGGCGCATGGTTGCAATTTTCCAATTTAAGAAGATACTAAAGTGGTATGAAATCCCTTTAAAGTCTGTCAAACAAGTGTCTTTTAAATCTAAATCAAATATATACATAAAAATATATATTTACCAATACAGACTAGAAAAATGTAAATGTGTGTACATACACATTTTGATGTATGGGGAAACTGAAACCATTTAATTTCTATTTCAAAAAAAAAATGTGAATCCCTCACCAACCCTCTCTTTACCTCTATAGTTCAGATTCAAACTTCAAACTTCCTGGAAGCTTGATTGTCCCTACGTGATTCTACCTTAAGACCCAAAACCAAGAGGGGATGCTCTTTGAAACGCTCCCTCTCACTCCAGGCACCCTCTTGAAGGTTTCCACAGGAAGTGTGTCAATTGGCTTACCACGGCAGCCCTTCAGTAGCCTGTGACAGAAAGCAACCTTAACTTCCAACCATTTCCTACTGAATGCCTATCATTTTCCCTGCTCGGTTGTTATTTTTAAATAAGGACGCTTTGTGGAAAATAAAAGCATCCTGTACATAGGAAACCATAAGAAAGTTATTTGCCAGAAAGAGCCGCTCTGCTAACAGAATGCACGTTGGCACGTTTACAACCAAGAGCCCCTGGGGCTGTTCTGCATAACTCTTGCAGAAAGTGTCTACACGGCAGCCGTGATGCCGCCCCTTCCCTCCGCCCCCACCCTGCAGCCTTGGAAATTGCAGTCGCAATCTTTGACCGGACTCTACTGAAACTTCCCACCCCCGCTGCTCAGGAAGCACATACCAGCAAACAGAATGAAAGGGCCCTTTATAAGCCGGAGTCCGTTATTTCTTAAACAGACTCCCACATAAAGACTTTTTTGTTTCTCACTCTTTAGGAAAAACCGAGCTCCTTCTGAAAAGCCTTCAGAGAGGGAGGAGAAACTGAAGACAGGGGAGAAGGTTCAAGGGAGGATGTTACAAGGTTAGGGACAAAGGAGGGGCAGAGGACACTGTCAGAGAGGTTGGAATCTACTTTTCTAAAGTAGAAGCGACAGGGTTAGATGGCTGATAGGGAGTGGCTGTCTGGACTAGGAGCGGAGTCCGCCGCTCACAGCCACTTGGGGTCTTCTCCTCCAAGAGGGGATTCATCTGTGGCAAGCACCGTTTAGGAGAGACCCTCGTGCGCGGGTCTCCAGAAAAATGTCAGGGACTTAGGTTTTCTCTAAGCAGACAACTTCTTGTCTTTTTCTTCTCCTTTTCCTTTCATTAAAGAAGCTACATTCTCTGTTTTACAAGATGCACAAGCAATTTTCTTCCCATCAGACTATTCTCGTTCGTCACAGAAAAAACAGTTCCTCTCTCTAACCGCAGAAGCAGAATTTCCTGAATTATTTCAGACATCCCCAGATCTCAGTAGTACATACAAAAAGGCTTGAGTTTTGGCTGTCACAAGGTTACATCCACGTGTACCCAGAGAAAAAAAAGATATATATTAAAGTCTCATTCTTTATTAAACATTTAATAACAATTTATCATAAATAAGTACAAGTGGTACCACTTATGATGAAAATGCTAAAGGAAATAGTACAAAGGGAGAAAATGATAGAATTTGAGAGATTTGGGTGCATTAAGAAATGAAGAGGAAATGATACTTGTTACTTCAAATCTGTATGAGATTCATCAAAACAGAATCTCTACCATAGATAAAAGTCAGCTAAAGTTAATGCTTATAAAATTTTTAATGAATCTTTTTACAATTTGAAAAGTCCTTTCCAAGTATAATTTATGAGGTCTCATTATGTTGCTTGAGCAGAACAAAACTCATTGCCTTAAGAGAATCCCCCTCTCAGCATCCCCAGCAATGGCATTTATTTCTGCCGCTTTGTTGTCCTGGCCACGGGTGTGAAAGCATTATGAAGTAAGCACTAGCTCAATATCCGGTACACATCCCATGCCTGGGGGCAGGAAGAAGAGAGTCCTTGCAGGTATGAAATAAAGCATTCTATGGTTTGGCTCCTCTTCCAGCAATAAAAAGTTGCATTTTTAAATAAAACACTCTTGAAACAAATGGAGGTTCGCTAGGAAGTGCAGAAATGTGGATTCTTGGTTCCCACACTATTCTGTTTGCATGTCCACTCTGGTGTCTTGGATATTCTGACTCTATTAGAGTCCAGTCTTTAAAGAAGGTGACCTCCTTTCAGGAGACAGTAACAGCAGTAACACTTCTTATGCACTTACCATGGGGCAGGCAATATTCTAAGTACTTTACTTATATTAATTCATTGAATTCTCACAACGCTAAGCGGTAGGTATTAATATTATACCCCATCCTACAGTTTTGGACATGGATACACAGAGAGGTTAAGAAAATTACCAAAATCATACAGCTAGTAGGTGACACAGCTGGGATTTGAACCCTCGAAATCTGGTTTCAGGGTCTTTTTTTCACTCTACGGTATAGCTTTTTAGGGCATTGAATCTAAAAGGACCTCAGAAATTAGCTCATCTTAACAATCTAATTTTATAGGAGAAAGAATGAGATCCAAAGAAGTTAGGTGACTCATGCAGAGGAATATAGCTAGTTCTTGGCGAAGTCCAGAGCAGAGCTAAGATCACTTAATCCCAATGAATTTGGTAAATACCACACCCCTCACCCATCCCAAAGAGTTCACATCCTCCTAAGCAGCCCAGTTCCCATGCTTCCATGGCCCGAACGATTGCAATTTGTCAGGTCTGTACAAAGTCATGATGTCTTGGTTAAAAAAGATCAATACCTGTCCTCGCAATAACCAGGTAAAATTCATGGTGGGGGCACCTTCCACTGCCCACAGACGATGCAAGGGAAGGAGGGAATAAGAACTGTTTGAAGGACATTAAACTAAAAGCTCAACATCTCTGGTGCTCACCCGGAACTCTCCGTTGATAAATTCTGTCCAAAGCAAGTCTTTCCCATTGTATCCCATAGTCTCATGGCATTCAGTTCCTACCCTTCAGAGTACTTCTCTATCACCATTTGTAATTACAGTCAGACTTCTGCACCCGCGGGTTCTATGCCCATGGATTCGACCAACCACAGATCGAAAATATTCAGAAAAAAAAGAATGGACGATTGCATCTGTGCTGAACATGGATAGACTTCTTTTTTCTTGTCACTATTCCCTAAACAACAACTATTCATGCAACACTTACATGTAAGTATTCTAAGTCATCAAGAGAGGATTTAAAGTCAACAGGAGGATGTGGGCAGGTTATATGCAAATACTACACACCATCTTATATAAGGGACTTGCGCCTCATGGATTTTGGTATGCTTGGGGAGTCCTGGAACCAATTCCCCATGGATACTGCGGGATGACTACATATATCTAATTATGTAGGTATGTAGTTCCTGTCTCCCCAGTTAGACTGTAACCTCCATGAGGACAAGGGCCATGTCTGTTTTATTTGCCTGTAAATACCTAGAACCTGTACATAAATAGGGGTGCAAATAAAATTTGTTAAATGAACTTACACCAAAGTCTCAGCATTACAGTGGTAAAAGATGACCTTAGGCTGCTCCATGTTTTGCCTAACAAACACGTATTGTTTGGTGCCCATTACGCAGCCATTGGACCACAGCCATTCCTAGGGCAGAACATGTTCAAACAAACAAGTTTCAATCAGCAAAGCTCAGCTGGCTTACAAATCTATCTTTCACCCAGGGGCCAGGAACCCACTAGCTGGGACTGGCTACGTTGTTAAACCTCAATCATCCAACCAAGTAGAAGGAAAAAGACCAGCCTAAACCACCCAAATTAGGGGTTGTCTCAGGGATAAATGTATTGCTTTTAAGTTCTGAGGGTAACTCAAAATATGTGAACAGAGTACGCTGCAAAACACTTCTTTTGGGGACCTGCTTTAAAGACCAGATAAAATAATTTTTGTTTGGCATTGTTCACTATTTATATGTAAAGAGCTATTCCTAAAGATCTTAAATACGTTCAAAACCAAATCATTCTTTTAACATTTTAAACATTATTCTTATAATCTTGTTCTCACATAAGTGCAATAACACACGCATTATTATCCACAAAGAAAAGGTTTGTTGAGTAAAATTAAATGTCACTCTAGTCACTGTCTGAAATAAAACAGAGAATTAGTAGAATTTAAATTAATGAGGCTTTTATTCTAATTATAAAATTAAGGGTAAAATCATAAGTAGTGTTCTAAATTCCATTTATTTGATCATGCTCTGTAAGAATTTCTCTAAGCACAATTACACTTTGTTTTTTAACCTTTTCATGATGAAGTTAATAAGAAAACAGATGCAAACCAGTAGAGCTTATTTATGCCTGAGTAACCAATCTTTCTTAGTTTCTACTCTGTAGCTAGTCTCCAAGTAAAAGCTGTCTTATTTTTGCGCTATATATGTTAGTGTATTTGTTTATTTTTCAGAAGCATAAATTATTTGCAAGAGAGCCTGCAAACACAATGTAAGCACTCTCTCATAGAGACCATGCCAGAGATAAACAACTGCTGGGTTTTTTTTTTTTTTTTAAAGAAAATAGCTTTGGGTAAGTTGGGATGGATAATTTTAAAATTTGGGTTCAACCTTTTGCCTCATTGTATTAAGATGAAACTGCAAAATCTGCTCTTTTTCTTTTAAAGGAAGGAGGTAAAAGTTGACTTTATATTTTTGAAAAATATTCTCAGTTGGGACTTATGCCTACATAAGGACAACTAAGAAGCAAAATTGACAAAGAGTGGCCTTTTGCAGTGCAGAGACGGTGCAGCTCTTTCCCACACGCATGATAGCATCTTGGCGACATGACCAAGGCCCATTAGGTACCACCTCAGCAGGTGTCTGTGACACCGTCCAAGAAAAATGCTTTGGGCCCCCCGTTTTACCCCATCACTTCTGGTTTATTATCATAACTTTTGTCTTCTTCCCTTTTTGGGGAGTGGGGCTGGTTTGTTAGTTTTTTAATACAGTGTAACCAATGATTAATAAGGAAATGATCCAAAATTCAAATTTTCCATTGTGATTGATATAATCATGACTAAATAGCTCAAGAGTATGGTTTTAAATTAAAAAAAAAATCCTGACTTTTAGGGAACAACAAATCTTGATTAATCCTAAATACCTTTAATCAGAGGAAATTTTTAGCATGTGCAAGATTTGTACTATTTGCTGGATATTAATTGATTAAAAAAAGACATGGTTCTAATAAACTGCACTGGGCGAAGGTTCCGACTCATTCCCTAGAGGATGCTGCGTCTCGCAGGAAGATTACAGAGGTGACTGCAGTATGAAGGCAGCCAGTCACATCACTGCTGACAAATGGGACGCAGTTTTCTTGTGCTTTCCTCCCGGGGCTTGGGCAAATGCAGCTGTGGACAAACTGTTTCTTGCCCACCCTTCTTCCCGGCAGTGGCTGGGTTTCTCTGGGAAGTGTGCTAACTGCTGGGTATCTTGACTCTAGAGAATGTGGGGACTGTTTTCACTAGAATGGAAGACATTTCAGAAATGAGATATTTAAAGGGGTGAGGATCAGCTGAGGATGTGCTCACATGCCTAAGGGCTACCAAAGGTTTAGAGATAGTCCATGAGGTCCTGTTTTTTTTCTAGTTGCCACCTCCTCCCCTCTAGCGACAGCAGGCTGTGCCCACCAGTGCCCAAGCCAGCCCTAAATACACCTGGCAGTGGATATGAAGTCAGATCTCCATCAATGGGTGAGGTCTGAAAAGGATTTTGCTTCCTTAAGCCTTACAGCCAGGGACCTGGGGAACACCTGGGCACCCAGATAATGTTCCCTGCATCCCACCTCTTTGGCCAGGCCTTCTGCCAGGCCTTAAGCCCCAATGGTGAGACCTTCCTCCCTGAATCTTAATAAACACTATTAGTTGGGAGTCAACTTCAAAGCTGACAGACAGCCCCAGAACCCTGACGCTATCTACTACCTGATGTACCCCGTCCATAACACTGCACCCCTGCGATGCTGACACCAGCCTGCGTGTGGTGCAAGGCTGCTGCAGGAGCTCGGCCTCCCTGGGCCTGCCTCTCCTCCTCCTGGCCTCCTCCCCTCTCGCTGGCCACTGTTGAAGCTTGCATCAGCTTCAAATCCACTCTCCAAGGAGAGTGTGTTTAATTGCATTAATTTCCATTTGTTTTTTTCCAGAATTATTTTGCTGGAGAAATTTTAGCATGTTAAGACGTTGTACCACTGGCATCCTAGAGACTGAAATATGAAATAACTCAGCACAAAATAGGTCCTTGTGGGAAGCCAATGTGCAAATTTTCCCACCATATTCTGCCAACGGTGCACTATTCTCAACTACTCCATTTATCTCCAGGGGGCAAATAATGGATGTGTTCCAGCACCCACTCAATTTCTGTGTTTTTGTCTAGCTAAAATAATAATGGATGTAAAATACGGCTTTCTAACTAAAATTAGCCCTTGGTTAGACACTATCAGCTACCACTGAACACAAAGAAATGTTACACAGAAATAAAATGATTACATAGGTAGAGTGAAGCATGATTTCATTCATTGAATCAATTGTTCTTTATTCATTTGGTGCCTACTCCATGTTGTATGTTGCACAGTAAGGGATAAAAAATAAACAGGAAAAGGCTCTTGTTCTGAAGGAGTTTATCTTTGAGGTTGCCTTTTATATTCTTTTATAGTCTTGTTTTGTATTTCTAATGTCTACCTGTCTTAAAATGACAGTAATTACAGGTTTACCTCATAACAAATATTATTACCTGTCACCTACTGCCACAGTCTCGGGAGAACCCAAAAACCTGGATGTGGTAGTGTTCTGCAGTGTGTTTCTGCCTGACAAGAGGACATCAGCTGTTTGCTAAGCTCTAAATGCAGGACTCTTAATTCACATATGTGGGCAAAAATCCTTTCATGCTACGTATGTGCTGCTTTCCAAGTACTAAGTTAGTGTAACGCCACTTTTTTCCCCCAATAGCATTTTGTTACAAAACATTTTAGAAAAATACCAATTTTCTGTTGAGGAGAAATATTTTAAGGTCCTAAAATTCGTAAAAGATGACTTTTTTTAAAAAAAAGAAAAAGTCACTTTAACCATAGAAGAGAACAGATGGCTTCTAATGTATCATATTTACCCATTTCCCCTCCCTAATTTTCCATTTATCCCTTAGTTCAATTTGTTTTCCTGCCTCTTTTAAATCCCTCCTGTATCCTGAGAGCAGCTGAGGTGTCTTTTGTGAATTCATTTATGCTTTGTTAACAGTTTACAAGGAACAAAACATATTTTAAGTCGGTCATACTTATCACGTGCAAATGCATCCTTTTCCCTCATCAGGGAACAGAGGTGCAATATGATAGAAGAGAAATTTCTCAACCAAAAGTTGCCATCCTTAGCTGTGAATAGTTAACTGCCTTCACAAGCCATTGGCTCTTTTTCTTTAAGGATGATGCCCCTATTCTAAGAAAAGAACAAATAAGGTGAAAGGGCATATAGGGAGCAGATAATTGAACTGATTAGTACATGTGAGTTTTAAATATGGCTAACATTTCTTAACAGCTGAGGTGAAAGGATAAACACTTCTGGTTATGTAGTTGTCTGACAAGGTAAAGGCAAAGCAAACTTCTAAGTAGACAGAAATGCCCCTGAAGTTAAAGTCAAGCAAGCGGTCATGGCGTTGCAGACTCTTTGGCCCTTCCTTATGGCAGCGTGCATGACAAAAAGGCACGATACCAGGGCATGTATTGTCTTTGCCCTTTTTTTCAACAGAGACTCCAATCATGTCATCTTCAGGTTTCTTCCAAAGCTATGAATAAGTGAGTGACTCCAGTGAACATTAAAGATCAGTTCAAACCTGTATTACGTTTTTTAAAAAGCTCCAAAAAACCAAAAAGAACTCTTCAACTGAAATCTGATAAAGCTAATTAGCCCACGGGGATGAGTTCAACAAGTTTCATCAGCAGAGATCTCTCTTTGTTACCAGATCGCAAAGGAGCTCCCTTAGATTGCTTTAATTAGGTATTTCACTTACAAATGAATTAATTAAGTAGAGATAAGCACCTGCAGCACATTACTCATGTGGTCTATTTAAAGTTTTAAATAGATAAAAAAAACTGCTGATGCCTCATTACTAGCAGATAATGTTGCATGGGACGTAACTCCCAAGATGATTTACCAAACCTCTTGCCAAAACAGTTAGTATTTATTCTAATTGCTCCCCAACCCTGGGCACCCGTTAGCATGGAGAATGCTTCCAGAAGATTCAAGGAGAAAGGATTAAAGCAGGAGCTACAGTTATTGTGGCCAGTGTTTCTTCATCAGTATTTCTTTCAGACATAAGGAAGCGGCCCAAGATGGCAGTCGTCTTCCATTTTGCCTTGGTCTGACTCAGCCATTTTATGTTGCCTAATGGCCACCGAATGGCACAGCCACATCTGGCAGCCTCTTGCTGGAATAAAAATGGTGGCACACTTGCTCAAGAGCCAAAATGGAACCAGTACTTTCTCAAAAAACAGAAGATGATTGCAACTTCAGTACCTTCTGCAAAAGTATATAAAAATAGCAAGCAAGCAAACAAGCAAGCAAAACCTTGAACTTTATACAGGATACAGAGACTCCCAGTTTTAAGCACACATATAGAAATTCCTATTCCAACACAGAAAGGCCTAAGTATGGCAAATTGGGTGGAAATTTTGTGTGCCCTTTATAAAATGTAATCACGTAAATATAAAAAAGTCATTTGGTTATTTGTGGACATAATATGGGTTAGGGATGAAAATACCTAAGTCAAGAAACTGCATGAATTATTGGTGTTGATCTTTACTGAAGAAGCCACTGGGGAGATTCCCATCTGAAAATAACCTTGGGAAAGAGAAATGTCTGAGCAATTAAATCAAACAGTGGTAAATGCACACAACACTCTCAACCAAACTAAGTGCATCTAGTTAAGTTACCAGTCCAGGATGGAACTACTCCTCAGTTCTAAAGAAAGTACAGCTGGTATTATTGACCAAAGCTCTGTTAAAAACTGACAAATGTAGAAAACTGCTCAAAATTAGCTAAAATATTAACATGGCCAAAATTCATACAGTAAAAACTATGAATAAAGCCATTAAAGGTTTATTCATTGACCCCTGTTAAGGTATGTGCATATTCCCTGGAAACTTCTAATTTTAATTTTTGAATAAAAAGATATATATTCCATCTGATACAGTGGTTAATAGTGCTAAATACAGAAAAAAAGTTACCTAGAGATACTACATACATTTGTTTTTCATATAACACTTTCCCCTGATTATAAAATAATACATATCACTTGAAAAATATCTGAAAAATTCAGAGATGTATTACAAAAAATATAAAAATCGTTTGTAATCCCACCATAGAGAGATAAAACTTTAGTAATGGTCTTCCTATTATTTTTCAAATATATGAATAAGATATTTGTATAAATGGAACATATATGCATATATTATATATAGGCAACATTTTAATATATTGTGACATATTCATAAATATATATGTGTAACATTTTTGTTGTTAGTGTTGGGTTAGTTTTAAGGGAAAATATGGAGTACTTTGATCCTAATATTGGACTTATAAATGTAATTTAAAGGAAGTAACCTCCACTCCCACAATAACTTCTGGTTCTCCAGCAGAACTAACAGCTTTGGTGCTTATTTCTTTATCTGGAGCACACCTTTTCCAGCTGTTGCTCCTCCCTACCACTTGTCTAGGCCTTTGCTGTTCCCTGATCCCACAGATGATGACCTGGGAGAAAGGACCACTACTCCTGTACTGCCCTCCCATTCTATAGATCCCACAGCACCTATTATTTAAATTCTTCCCCATAAACTTTATTTTTAATGCTTATATTAATATTGTCCCCAACTTATTCTTTTTTAAAAATATAAACATACAGAAAAATCAAAAGAATAAAATAATGAACACCCACATACCCACCACTCAGATTTAACAATTGTCACTTCTGCTTTCTCCGTCCCTGTCTCTCCAGCTGTTTGAAACTAGGTGGCAGATATCATGAGATTTCATCCCTGAACATGTCAGCAGTAGCATCCCTTTGATGGCAGAAACATAAGATTATAGGTTCAAGTAATTCCCAACAGAGTTAATGAGCTTCAGCAGTATTACTTAAATGTTTGTTTTAGCTTTTCCTGGGCAATCTCCCATCTCCAGGAAGCAACACACACACACACACACACACACACACACACACACACACAGCCAAGCCAGGTAGCTGAAATACAGATTACAGCATAATATCTGATGTACGGTTTTTATAAAGGACTATTCACACAGTGCTGTTCCCCTGTGTGGTGCCTTTGGCCTCGTATTAGAATCGCTGACATCTTAGAAGAAAGAATCTAGGCTGGTAACCCTGCAGGGAATAACTCTCTAGAATGTCAGATTTGGTCAGTCATGCAGTTCTGTTTTGGGAGTTTCACCCCTGGGCACTTCTGGTTTGTCTGAAGAAGCCCAGCAGTAATGAAAGTGGACAGGACTCAACCCACAAGAGGGGTTCTGTCCTGGAGGTGGCGTCAGGTGTCCCTGGGAAGACCCCTGGTCCGCCTTCAACCAGGACAGCCATGGCAGCTGCAGGAAGTGACAGTCTCTCCCTGGCCTAACTGGAATCAGTGAGGGTGTAACACTGTCAGCACACACTCAGTGTTTAGGCTGAGCCACTGGGATTGAGGGATTTTAGGGGTCGAGGCGCGGGGAGGAGGTGTGGGGGTAGCTCACAGTTCCATGTAAGGTATGAGGGAAACTTTGTGCTCTCTTCCTTTTTTCTGGCCATTCCTACCATATTTCCCCCATTCTTTCTTCTCCATCTCTTAATAATAATGAAAACTAACATTCGTATGTGGCTGAGGGGCAGTGAGCAAAGCGGGTAAGAGCTTGGACTCCGAGCCCCACTGCCCGGGTCTGAGTCTCAGTCCTGCCACGTACCCACTATGGGATCTTGGGCAGGCTACTGAACCCCTGTGCCTCCATTTCCTCATCTCGAAAGTGGGGCTGATGGTAACAACAGCACATGCTTCCTGGCACCTTGTGAACAGCAGACAAATGAACATCTGTAAAGCACTTAGAACAGTGCCTGACACTGTTAGCTATGTTTTTGCATTCACTAAGCAATCACGTTATATAAAACCCTTTTCATGCCTCAGGTCCTTTAATCCTAATGAAAGCCCCATAAGAAAAGGCTATCTTTATTCTTATTTTACAGATGAGGAAAATGAAGCTCAGATTAAGTTCACTAAATTTTCAAGATTTCCCAGGTAGTCAGTGGAGGGGCCAGGATTTGAACTCAGGCAGTGGGTCTCCAAGGGCCACATCTTGGGCCATTCAGCTCTGTGGCTTCCTGAGTCAGGACACAAGAACACCAAGTTAGTGCTCAGGGACTATATCATTCTCGCAGGTCTTGATAATCATTCCCTTTCCTGCCCCATAACAGAATTCGTTCACATTTCCCCACTCCAAACACAAACATACATACACATGCACATATGCACAGTTTTTTATAAAGCTTATCCCATTAAAGCATGACACCAAGCCATGCAATGTACACTTTGTGTTTTACTGCACATGCTAAAGCTGACCAGCTGGGCAGGCAGTACGGACAGGCCCTGACCATGTTCCCGTCTCACCCCCTACCTGCACCGCTAGACAAATTCTGAGCTAGGAGCACAGCTCTCAACTGGACACTTCTTTGTTAAATAACAGCTCAAAACTGACTTCAACAGCAGTGATGCATTTCAAAAGTTCAAAAACTAAAGACAAAAGGGAGGGGAAAGTAGGTTGTTCTGGAAGCTCTGCCAGCTAATTCCATGTAGACAGGTGACCCATATTATGTCAATTAAGCGCTGTTTTAGAGGCATGCTGCTGTGGGCTCTTTACAACATTGAACATTTTAGGCTAATATGCAGGTGGATTAAGGTTTGCTGAATGCACAGGGGCCTTTCCTCTGTAATTCAGCTAATAGAGTCAAGCATGGACTTCTGTTGGAATCCTCCCAGGTGGCTGGAAGACAAAGTGGGGCACAGACTTTTAAGTCCATGACAGCAGAAAGGTGGGCCCTGGCAGGGCTGCGTGGCCCCTGGAGTGTGCGCCGTGTGCACCGTGAGCCGTCACAGTCCTGGCACAACAGTGCTCTGCCCACGAAGCCAGGTAGACAATGATGGGTAGGAGATTCATGGCTAACAGAGTCCTTGGGGCTTTCTTACCCAGCTGAGATCTCTCCCTTCCAGCCCAATAGCCATCAGTCTCCCTTTCCCCTCCATAGCTGCCCTTTTGAACATTTCCATATCCTGAATTCTTTTTTACAAACTGCTCCTTCTAGCAAAATGTGTAGATCCTACACGATCTGGCTCCCAGCTCCTTCTCCAGCCTCATTTCTTGCCATGACTCCCTCTGGCCACCATTGGCCTTTTCCCGTTTCTCAAACAGCCCAACTCCTTCCTACCTCAGGGCTTTTGCACGCATGCTACGTGTTCATTTGTTTTCTGCCTGTCATGATTCTCCTAGCATCTCTCTTACTGACCTCAGACTCATCCTTTAGATCTCCATTTTCTTGGCTCCCTGAAATACTGCTCATTCTTAGACATAATTAGTTTGTAAATAAATACTTGTGATTGTTTGATTATTGCCCATCTTCCCCACTAGATAGGAAATTCCATGTTGTGCCTGTTTGGGCTTCAGGCCCATAGTGGGTACTCAATATTTATTCATGGCTGAATGAATCCATGAATGAATGAATGAATTCCATTCTTACAGAATCCTGGTCTTTTCGACTAATGTGAAATATCAACCTTGCTTATATACTAATGGCTAACATCAATGCATTACTTTTTTTTGGACAATTTGTATGCTAATTAAAGGATCTTGAGTCTGATGTATCAGCCAAAGCAACAGTGGGATTTTCAGAAAGGAATGGTGGCAGGCTGTGGGGAAAAACACGATAGCTGACTTTCGACAATACACTTATCTTCACCTCTACCCGCCTTCACCAACGCTCAGGCAGACGCCGGGATACGGCGGAGTTTATCTCATTAAGAGATGAGCTGGACAATCACCCCCAGAGTTCATACTGAAGGTGGAGGAGGCAAATGTGGGCCCTGAAGCTACACACAGCACTCGGGAGGGGGTTCTTTTCACAATCCCTGACAGTTGCTATAATCTTACAGCAGGACTTTTCCTCTTTTTTCTGTCTTAAATTCCTCCGCCAAGTACAACACCATGCCTTCCTCAAAATCACAGCTAGGTGTATCAAAGTGAAGTGAGGCTGACTTTAGTAGGCAAATGTCATGAAACTCTGTCACCATTGGAAAGAGAGTAATTAGATATGATATTTTTAGCAGATAATTCAGCAATATCTGGTAAATTTTTATTTATTTTTGATTTTTAATTTTTTTTTAGTGACAGGGTCTTGCTCTGTTGCCCAGGTTGGAGTGCAGTGTGGCCTGATCGTAGCTCACTGTAACCTCTAACTCCTAGGCTCAAGTGATCCTCCTACCTTAGCCTCCCGAGTAGCTTCGACTATAGGTACATGCCACCATGCCTGACTAATTTTAAAACTTTTCTTGTAAGAGACAGAGTCTTGCTATGTTGCCCAGGCCTGAGCAACATAGTCTGGTCTTGAACTCCTGGCCTTAAGTGATCCTCTCACCTCAGCCTCCCAAAGTGCTGGGATTACAGGTGTAAGCCACCACCCCTGGCCAATATCTGATAAATTTTTAATGGACATACTCCTTCACTTAAGAATTCACCTTCTGAAAATTTACCCTGAAGAATTCTCACATAGCACACAAATATATATGTACAAACACAATTCTTATTTTATTAAAAATCTGGAGGGAAAAAGTCAACTGTCCAATAGTAGGGACTGGTTTGATAATTCTGGTAAAGTTATTTTATTTGCTATAGTCATTTCATGGAATATTACGCAGCTAGTAAAAAGAATAAATTTTATATACTGACATCAAAAGATATCCACAATATACTGTTAAGTGAAAAAAATCAAGATTCAGAATAATGTATAGCTTTTTAATAAATATATTTTATAGTGATATATATTTTAGTAACTGTTTAAAAGGAATTTATATGAAACTTTCAATTTCTATATTATATCCTAGTACTTACTATTTATAGACTTTACAAGCATATTTTACTTAACTAAAACATTCAAATTTATATTTTCAAAGCAAAGGTATAAACATTGTTAGCAAAATATGATAGATCATTATTATTAACTTGATCACGAATCTGTCCTTAGACATAGTACCAGACTTACAAAAGCATGCAGCTATCCATGGTTTCTAGAAAAGCTAGAAATTTGGACCTGTGATATCCAGCTTCCAAGACGGCCTGCAATAATTCCTGCCTCCTTGTATTTACATCCTGTGTGACCAACAGAATGAGGCAGGAATGGTGGGTGGTATGTCACTTCTAGAAATAGGTTATAAGACTGTGGCTTCCGTCTTGGGTTCTCTCTCTTGGATCACTTGCTCTGGGGAAAGTCATGTCATGAGCAGGCTGTGGAGAGGCCCCTATGGTGAGGAACTGAGGCCTCCTGCCAACAGCACCATGAATGAGCTGGGAACCGGATGCTCCAGACCCAGTTACCGGCAGCCCCAGCCAGCACCTTCGCTGCAGCTTCATGAGCCAGAGCCCCCTGGCTATACCACCCTGGATTCCTGAGCCACAGAAACCGTGTGAGGATACATGTTTGTTGTCTTAACACATTAAGTTTGGGTTATTTTGTTCTGTAGCCATAGATAAGTAATATAGGACCCAATCAGCTCTACCATTTTTGGCACCTGTTTCCCAGCCTGCACACACCATCTTTATACTCTGAACTGAGTCTCACACTGCTTCCCTTTTTGTACAACCTCAAACTGATAAAGACCAAAGTTATTGGAGAGTATTTTGCTCTGTCCTTGGGAGGATATCATTGATGATGGGGGCAGGGGGAGGATTCCAAGGGAAGTCACCCGGATCACAGGAGCCAGGAACTGATTTGGTCATCGAACCTTCCAGCTGAAATCCTGTGCTTTTTAAAAGACGTCTGCCTTTTCTATCTGACCCAATCAAACTGTTACATTTTTGAGCCAGGCAGTGTTTCAAATTCAGTGTCTAGGAGAACACCCTAACAAAGAGAAGAGGACAGAACACTGGAAGCTGCCCGTTGTTTCCCTGCTATGTGGGATCTCTGATGAAAGGAGAAATGGACTCCTCTCAAATGTAAGTTTCATCTTGCTGAACTCCAAGTGTGGAGACAGAAATAACCTCTCATTGTTGTAAAAAATTTTTCTGCTGTTATTGCTAATACATTTCTACTTGAGACCCTTATTTACAATGGTTTTGAATTTAGCCATAAGCATCTGTTCAATTAGTTCTAGTTCTGTTTAAAATGGTTTGTACATGTATTATGTATTTTTGCATAACTAAAAAAAGTGTGTGAATGATTCAGCACCTCAAAAATAAATGCAAGGTCAGGGGAGCATGGCCAGCATGTCTGGAGGGAGCCAATCTCTTCCAGGGCACCATCAATTTGCTGCCAGCTTGGTCCAAAGAGACTTGGCAGTGGCCGCCAGCCTGAATAAAATCCAGGAGCTGTCACACTTGTGCCTCCAGCATGGCTTAGCAGTAAAGCCATGTAGTCCCAGCAAAGGATTCTCCCACAGGCTGCATGCAAAGTATACTCTACACACATACATTCTTCTACTTTCACAAATATAGGGAGAGGGCAGTGTGACGGATCAAATGTAAACTCATTTAAAAACACTTTTCAATTAATAGCTTTCTCATCTAATAGATAGTAAAAGTACATCTCCTATCATATAATACATTGAGTTTATAAAATTTTATTTTAAAAAAAGACTTTTCCAATTTGAAATGCTGGGAATCATTGTTCTAGAGATGCTACTGTGAGATAAAAAATTTCTCATTCTCCACTGAGATGTAATCCAGTTTACCTCCTTCCTAAAAGCGAACATTCAGTGCATTGATTATACCAAATCACGCTTCATACATAAATTTACATTTACAGAATACAAACTTTAAACAAAAAGCAGGAAAGACTCTTTATACATCATTAAGTATGGTGCATAAAATGTACCACAATGTCTTCATTCCTAGTAGGTAAAAGAATTTAGTAGGAAATAGTAAAATAAAGAAAGGAGGAGGAGGAGGAGAAAGGAACAGAGCAGGGCCCTTGAGTGTCAGGTGGCAGGAAAGGCAGGGAGTAGAAAGTCTTGTCTCATGTGGAAAGTCCAGCTCTAGCAACTTCTGTGAAATAAATGGACAGCGATAGTCCCCCGAGTTTACTGACTTAGAAGGTAAAGGAAAATTCTGTCTGTTTCAGGTCTCTCGTATTGTATGGCACCCTGCCAAAGCATACCCCCTCCGTCACCACGGGTGACCTACTTCTTTGCATTTTCCACTTCCGTTCTTTTTGAGCTTGTCTACCATTCAAACTAAAAAAGTAAAGGTAACTAAAATGGGACCAACTTCCCTAAATCTATTTTTATTTTTTCACTTTTAATTTAAAGATACACTCAGAAAAGTTCAGCCTTAACCATGTAGTAGAGGTATTTAGGATGAAAACTTTATTGCAGTTTCAACTCAGATAACTATCATTCTTTATTTTCAAGCTACCTACATACTATAGTTTTCATTTATGTGGTAAATAGTCAGAAAGTACAAAACCCTCCTATGATTAAAAACCACAGCTGTCTCACAATAAAAACGTGGAAGAGTTAAACTTGTTCTGCAAGCAAAAGTGTTTCGAATGAAATATTAAGGAATCCCATGTGTCTGAGAAGCAAGACTAGAATTTTCTAAAGATTGGGGCCACAGCAAAAGGCAAAAGATAATTTAAACCAACTCCTTCCAGTCCCCGGGTGATGGGGAAACTCAGGAGCTTGGATGCAGCCAGCCAGGCCAGAAGCTGCAGAGAACACAACCTCCCCTGCCTCCTGCAACCCCTTGTGCTCACACAACAAGAAATTGACAATGAAAAATGTTACAATAAAATGGGAAAATAAAAAAATGTTTTAAAACGCAGACGTATTAGCCATCAAGATCTGTCAAAAACCATCATATCCAAACCATCATGCTGTGTGTGCCTCCAGCTAGCTGGACCGTCAGGGGGCATAGGAACTGCTTGAAGGTGTCTTCTATATCAACAAGCATAAAGTGCCTTCTCAAGAATGATTTTTTAAAGAAATGAAGGTAATCAAAAACTTGCCAGGACACAAATAGAACTCTAAAAATCATATTTGAATCTCACAATAGATGTGGATGCAGATTCCTTTAGAGCCTTGATTTCATGCATGTTTTTAGAACATGAATGAGTCAAAAGACTTAAGTTTGGTACTTCTTTAAAATTGGTTTTTATCACTGTATATAGTTTCTCTTTCTCTCCCCGCCCTCCCCCTCAACACTAGAGTGAAAGGGGGAGGTACACAAAGCAATTACACACAGCAGCCTGGAAGGCCCAGGCACTGATATGAATCATGCTCCAGTTGCCTTAGTTGGGAGTGGATGGGCCAGGCCAGTTAATCATCCCAACATCTCCCTATGGTGCTCTAAGTAACCACAAGGGAATTTTCCCTGTAAGGAACGCTAACATAGGCTGTGCAAGATGGCAAGGCACTTTTATCATTCTTTTCTCCTCCTTTCCCTCTGTTCTTTCTACGTTTTGAGGCAAATGCTAAAAATCACTTCCCGGGCTTCCTTGCAGCTAAAGTGTAGATACATCACTCAGGCTCCTGCCCAGACTCTGAGCTGGAAGCTACTAATGTGAAGTATCAGGGATGGTGGTTGTGGGTGTGATGGCAGCTACTTTGGGCTTTCAAAGACAACTATGGCAGCATTCCAGTGGCAGCTTTCAAGCACCCAGTGTCAGGTGTTGGCTGTGTAAGCTGTGGTGTTTGTGTCCAGTAGAGGCAGGGGTGGCACCTTCTCTGGAACAGCTCAGTGGTATGATTTGAGTGTTATTTCTAACTAACCATTCTCCACATTTGATGATTTTCTAGGTCTCTCAAAGATTCTGTGAGTGTTGCATATCCTTTTGATAAATTCCTTCTATGGTAATGTTTGCCAAAGTTGGTTACTATGCTTGCAACTAAGAATACCCAGTTCTCTGAGGTGTGAGTCTTCACTATCTCCAGTGTAGACTATCTGATTAGGATTTGGGTCACAGCTACCCTGTCACTATCTGGGTTCCTTCCAAACCACAGAATCGTAGCAGTTGACACTTTCTGATCTTGAAGAAACACAAGGAAAAATATTGGATACATCTGCTAACGTGTCTACCATCTAAGGATTTATTGTGCAGATCTACACTATTGAAATAATGATATTCTTATTGATCTTAGAGGGAAAAAAGGAAATGAGACATCTGAAAACTCTACAAAAGACTGAAAGTCACGGAGGTCTGGAGCTGTGTATGTTCACTGCCATAAAGAGACTTAAAAAAAATACAGTAACCTAAAAACAGTTATCTTTTTCTGCCTTGCCTGAGATTTTGAATATCACCAATAATATTTGACCAGATATGAGCACATAAGACCACATCCTCATTTACCACAGTCAATTCTCATTATTCTCAGTAGTTACGTTCTACAAAGTTACCAAAGACACTGAATCATTGCACCTCGGGGAAATACAGGGTTAGGTTTCCAGGAGCCTCTGCCACAACATTTTTGTCAACCAATCAACATATAACCTTGTTTTATGTATTTTTCTGTTTAAAGATACCTTACTTAATATCTACTGTTGGTTCATTAACATTAATTTGTGGCCAACAGCACTGTAACTCATGCCTGAATGAAGCTTATACAATACGTGTATTTTCTCCGTAAGGTACAGCCACCTTGTCACTCTCTGGGTTCTTCCCAAACCACAGAATTGGTAGTAGTTGTCACTTTCCGAAATTGCAGGGGCACAAGGAAAAATACTGGATACGTCTACTAAAGGTCTTGATTTTGTGCAAGCCCTCGTTGCTCAAGTAACAGTAGCCTTCTCGTGCTTAGGAAAACGAGACAGCACTTCAGCACTATGCTCGGGGGCTGCTGTAAACAGTAAACTCACCACTAACAACAACAACAAAAAGTACAAAAACGCAAAAAACATGGCACTCAACAGACCGTGAAAAGAACACTTGTTTGTCGTAAGAGAGCTGAAACCAGAAGGCAGTGTCCCCTTGGTTTAACCACTGCTGGGGGCGTGGATGTTAGGCAGCACATTTTACACCACTCCGGATATGTCTGTGATTGACAGCAAAAGTGCATGAGTATTAATTTTGCGGTTACAACAAATTTTAGCAAGTAGGCAAATCCAAAAACATGAATCTTCAAATAATGAGGACCGACTGTACTAACCACTAGGCGACCAGGAACACGGTTACTTTTATTCAATCATGAATATTGAGCTTCCAAAACATCATTAAGGCCAAGTCACTCCAGTTGGAGAAAACTTAGAAAGGTGAAAGTTTCTCTCCGCTCTGCCCCCTAGACCCATCGCTAATTCTCTTCCAGAGATCATGGAAACAAACAGAATTGCTCTTTGGAAGTAAAACTACTAAGCCTGTTAAGAAAAAATTTCCAAAGCTCACGTAGAAGACAGAAACGTTACTGTGTGCTCTTCCAATATCATACTAGAGCTCAGGCTCAACTCACACTGTAGGAGAAAAACATTTTTAAACAATATAATAAAAAGGCCCAGACTCTGTAAAGTTAGAAGTTCACTTATAGAGGATTAATAAATTACAAATTATTTTTGTCTGGTAGAGTTGAAAGTTATTTGAATGAAAAAATAACCCCAAAGGTTATTTTATTGCCCCGTAGGACATTAACCAGTTTTGTATCTAACTCGGGGCAATCTTACTTCAGTATTTTTTTCTTTCATTGATTTTATACATTCAGTCTCTTGTGTTCTGTAAATCAGGTTTTTCACTCTGTGTCCTTTATTGAGTTAGTTAAATCTTTGACATGTGTTTGTCATGTATTTGTATGAGATTCATGTTCTTAACTGTTTCAAAGCTGACTTTGACAATCACAACCCAACAGGTTACACTGGAGATTTGCAAAGATATTGTCGAAGAAGCAGAATAACTTTCAGACAAGGCTGACTAGATTGACAGCAGTAACTTGACTGAATTAATTTCATCAAATGTCAGTGAGGAAGGGTAAATTGATGGATCAGCAGTGGAAGTTTCAAAAGCAAATGTCCATCCATCCAAGTACTGACCAGGAGACGGTGGGGTCCACTTGGCAAGTGTATACTGGGGAGTGCATCTTCAGGAGGTACCCAGCCTAATGTCACCAAACATACAAACCATGTAACTTGCTCTTTTTTTTTTTTCTTTCCATTTCCACGCTAAGTAACCTCTGGGATATAATTTAGCTTCTCCGTCAGGGAAGTGAATCACTGGCCAGGCCAGCATGAATAACCCATCAGTTGGTAGTTTCAGTTTTCATGGTAAATGAATAAATTGGCATTGGCATGTGGTTTTACATTCCTGTTCTTTGTGGGAACTGACAGCGTGTCTGCGTTGTACTTAAACCAATTCTGGTTCTTCTACCAGATCAAGTTTCTGGGCCTACAGGCTGTGGCCTACTCCAGGTCACGTGCCTCCACCGAGGGAAATACCAGCTGGTCAAGACCCCAGTGACAGTGCTTCACAAACTATCCGTGGCTGTGTGCACATTTTTTGTTCATTTACTTTAAATTTCTAATCCCTTATGGACCAATACTATTGTAAAATCCAATAAAAATACACAACTAGAAAAATAAAATAAAAATTCATAGAAAATGCAAATCTAATTTTTTTATTAGATTCCAAAGAATCCAAATTACTCTGTAAAACATAAGTTTTTTGAAAGTATAAAGGTTTCTAAATGCTTACTCTCAATTTATGTACTTATCTCAGGTCCAGGAACTACACTTCATCTAAGACCTTGTTAGAAATGCAAGTTTGGGGGCCCATCCCAGACCTACCAAAGCAGAAACTCTGGGGTTGAGGGTCCAGCAATCTGGGTTTTAATAAGACCTCTGGGTGATTCTGATGCCTGCTCAATTTTGAGAATGACTTACCTAGAATGAGTATAAATCAAGAGTCACAATCTTAAATGCCAAAGGGCCGGGCAGGTACAGAAACACAAATTTAACAAGATTAGGGTTACAGGGAATGGTAGATTCCCTGGGAAATTGTAACCTGGATGTCCCAATAGAAGCATTCAAATACACACACACACACACACACACACACCCTTTTGGTCAAACGAAACTTCTGGCCAGTGTGGAACCTGATGTAGTACTTTTTCTAAATGTGGACCTCTAGTAATCCTAGCCTTGACACAACATTGAGTCACCTTTTCCTGTAAATTGTTTAAGTTTGGAGTATTATATATGTGTATGAAGGTTTATTCTTAAGCTCTTTATTCCATCACAATAATCTGTTTAAATTGCTATTTTTACATCACACTATTTTGAATTGTGAGACATTATAAGACATTTTCAATATCTAGGCCTAATTCTCCTCGATTATTTCTTTTTCTTTGTTTGAAAGTTAATTCTTACCAATTAGTTTTAAGATAATTTTGTTACATTCCAAAAAGTATCCCATCAATATTTCAATTGAAATTGCTGACTTGGTTAACTATTAATTAACGTGGTGATAGGTTAGGGGGGAAAAACAGGCTTTGAGGTCCCCACCCAATCCCTGCTGCTTGATAACTCTGTGACTTTGGGCAAGATATCAAGCCTTAGACTGGGAAGTGACAACAGCAATGTCTCCCCCTCAGGCCTGGCGTGTGACATGAATATAATAACATCCCCAAGTCCCCTGACAGATTACAGGTGCTCCCAAAGGCCACTGCCTTTTCCTTCTTCCCATTCTCAAACATTGTCCACCCCTCCTCTTCTCTGTCCAACAGGTATCTTAATTCCAGAGAAGAAAGGAATAAAGGCTGTAACAATCTTGAAAGTAATACATTTCCTCTTTGCACTGTTAGACATGACCAAATTATTTTAAACGTAGTTTCTATGTTACCACCATGGTAAAGAGTTGTACTATGTTCATAGAATTTGACATATAATTTTAATCATAAAATCATTTATGATTTCTCAGGTCTTATTGAAAGTTTCCATGTGTTCAGGTAGAGGATACACTTTTATAACTTCTTATGAGTCTGAGAGGATAACATATATTTTCCATAGGCAACAAAAGAAAAAAATAATTAAATTCGACTGTATCAAAATTTAAAACTTCTGTGCATTGAAGGATACAATCAACAGAGTCAAAAAGCAACACATAGAATGGGAGAAAATATTTATAAATCCTATATCTGACAGGATCCAGGATATATAAAAAACTCTCACAGCTCAACAACAACAAAAACCAAACAACCCAATTTCAAAAAAATGGGGAAAGGATGTGAATCAGCATTTCTTCAAAGAAGATATACAAATGATCAATAAGCACATAAAAACATCTCAAGATCACTAATCATTAGGGAAATGCAAATAGAAACAGCAGTGAGATACCACTTCATACCCATTAGAATGGCTACTATTCGAAAAAACAGAACATAACAAGTAATCAGTGAAGATATTGAAAAACTGGAACCCTGGTGTATTGTTGCTGAGAATGTAAAATGGTATAGCTGCTCTGGAAAACAGCATGACAGTTCCTAAAAAATTAAAAATAGATTACCATATGATCCAGCAATTCCAGTTGTATGTACCCAAAAGGATTGAAATCAGCATCTTGAAGACACATCTGTACAACCATGTTCACAGTAGCATTACTCACAATAGCTAAAAGGTAGAAGCAACCCAAGTGCCCATTGATGGGTAAATAGATAAACAAAAAAATGGTATATACTTAAAATGCAATATTATTCAGCCTTAAAAAAGATGGGTGAACCTTGAAGACATTATGCTAAATGAAATTAGTCAGTCATCAAAAAAGAGAAACGCCGTGTGATTCCACTTACAGGTACGTAGTCAAATTCATAGACACAGAAACTAGAATGATGGTAGCAGAGGCTGAGGGGAGGGGAGAATGTGGGGCTATTGTGTAATCCCTACAGAGTTTCAATTTTGCCAGATAAAAGAGTTCTATAGAAGGACGGTGGTGATGATTGTACAACAATGTGAATGTACTTAATGCCACTGAACTGTACACTTACAAGTGGTTAAGATGGTAAACATTATGTTATGGGTATTTTGCCACCATTGAACAAAACACAAAAGTGTATTTTCCTCTCTCTCCCCTCAATTCTGACCATAAATCATAATTCTGCTTACGGTCAGGACCTTTCTTACTTCAGTTCCAACAAAGGCCTGGGCGAGGGATGGCCCGAGCCCCAGGGAGAAGCTGGTTCAGAGTCTGTGGCCTCAGCGGGAGTGGCTGGAACCTGGCAGAGCCAAGGCCAGTCAAGAGCTGATGCGCAGAAATGGGCTGGGAGAGGGGAAAGAGCTGAGTTCCCTCAACAAGCCCAAGAGCAAACTCTGTTTGTCAGAAAGGGGTTGGGCCAGAAAGAAGCTGTAGAGACAGGGGTCACATTCAAAGGGAAAGTCTCATACACTTGGACACACACAGGTCCTTAAAGGTCAATTCCAGAGTAGAGATCGGTTTCCAGAAAGCTCAACAAGGCACCATCAGATATGCAGATTTTATCTCAGCTGCCCTTCCTCCTGTTTCCCCCATTTCTCTTCACTGCTGTTGGAGGACAAATACATCAGAATCTTAAGGTCTTTATTAATTAGTGGTGTAGATCACCCTAACCTATTTGATTTCCGCCAAGCCTCACGGCAGGCATCGCAGCAGGAACAATGCAGGGAGCGTCGACAATGCGCACATGCTGTAGGTGACAGTCAAACAAGACAGGGGCAGCACCTTGGCCCCGGGAGCAGCTGCCTGGGACGCTCTTCCCTGCAGGTGGTACAGGCATCCCTCATCTCAGAGGTTGCAAAGTGACAGAGTTTCAGGGCTCTGCAATGAAGTGCACATTTGTATTCAGTGCGCACCCAACCATTTTTAGTTATTTTTAATTCAGACAAAGAACTTTCTCTGGTCCTCTGTGGCTGTTTTGTTTGTTCCACTGGGCTTTTGCTGGAACTGTTATTTTAACAATTTTCTCTTTCTTTCTTTAATGAGTGATCTTTTTTAGCTTTGTTTCGTGTTACATGTATCTTTCACTTTTATTAAATGCGGGCGAGGAAGCAAGTGAAGAGCTATGAGAACAATCTTTTCTCCTGGCCAGGTCTGTGGTGTTCCTTCCTCTACCTACCCAATTGCATGTCAGAGCCAGCAAACATCTAAATGCAGGGGCTGCTTCAACCCTTAAAATTGCTTTTGTAAGTCATTCAAAAGAACCACTAAGAAAGAAAGAAAATCTCTGTCCTTTCCTGTGTAATTTAAATATTTCACAATCATTTTTAAGCAATAATATTAGCCTCAAAGGCGGCTTGGGGAAAGAGTTGGAATAATGCCATTCCGAAATTTTCAGAGTATGAGATCTGTAAACTAGAAGCCATGGTCTCTAACATATGTAACCACAGGATACAAACAGTTCACTTGAGAAACCCAGGCATAGATGGAAAATAAAACAAATGGAAAACAATACCCAGAAAGCAAGAACCCTCCAGAGAACAGTCAGGGAAGGTTAAATCCATGGCCAGAGGGTCCCTCTGATGATAGGGCCCCTTTCATACTTTCCGGCCTCCCGATCACCTCATTTTAAGTCAAGACTTGAAAAGAGTGTTAGTATTATGCTGATATTTCCTGTTGCCTTGCTTTAGAACATTATTCCTTCAACACGTCGTGGAACACGCAGCTGGTACAACACTCTGGGACCCTGGTTCCAACAAGGCAGGGCCATGTCAAGCTCCACCTAGCCTTCCACTAAAGGGTTCCCTGCCCTCCCAGAACCAGGTGAGAAGGATCCCTAAACTATTTGGTAACATACTCAGAAATAAAGGCAACATTACAGATAGGCTTATGTCCCCGGGAAGCGAATTTGATCACTAATTCATCCACCTAATAACTTTTTCATCAATTTCCTCAATCCCTCTCTCCTTTTTTGAAGTTACCATTAGAGTGCTGGTTCAACTAGAAACTTGGTTCCATCTGTAGAGACTGCCCAAGTGACATCTCTTAATTCTAACATTTTCCTTTTTATAATACATCACAGGTTTATTCTCAGGACCCTCCCCCCATCCCCGAGATGTACACCATGGCAACTCTGCCTCCTGCATCTGTTTCCATTCTCATTAGCTACAGGGGCCATCGCTTTTACAGCTGCCCGACATTATGAAGTCTCTCTCCTCCCCTGTATGAATGAGCCAAGGAAACTCACACATTTCCTGACTATAAGTGAATGGTTTGATCCTACTGCATCTCAGTCCAGATGAACCTGGACTGTCCAACTGCAGTTAGCATTATTAAGCAGGAATTACGCAACATATATTCCTAAATTTCAAAAGGCCAGAGTTCTTCTCTGGCCCTGAGGGCTCTTGAAATATACCTCATAAATCAACTTTAACTTCTGGATTGTGGCAAAAAAGAATGCCACCCGAAGAGAGTGGCATCTATTGAATTGTAACATTATTTGCTTGTTCCTTCTGTTTTTAACACTTTTCCCCTATACTTACTTGTGATGGCCTTTATCATTATATAAGTCACATATTCATTTTTTGCTTTATGTTATGTTCAACAATAGCATATTATTCTGTTTCCTTATGATTTGTTTAGTTAACATGTTATAATCCTGCCTTGTATTTTAATATATGACCTTTTAAGTGCATCTGTTTTATGTAGCATATTTAACTTTATTATGATGGTTACATTTTGCCCATCTATCATTCTTCATTTTCTCTTATTTTTGCTATTCCTTATTTCACTTTGTAAATACCATAGGTATTAATTAAGCACCATATATATGCTTCCTTCTTTCTTCTGAAATGTTTGGAAAAAAGTATGAAGTAAAATTATTTTTACTTAAATCAAATCTGCACACACACATACACACACACAAACCATGAAAATCAAATTCATTTTTCTGTTGACTTCTAGTTATAGTAATGATAAAACTCAAAGTTCTTAGGCTTCCTTCTGTGGATAAAAAAGACCATTTGAGCTATTGGTTTTAGTCCTTCCTAATTTCATCTCATTCTCAGTCTTGGGTCTGTTATTCTGAAACTTCTACTTTACTTGAGCGTCAGAAAAACGCATATTCAAATTCTGATTCTACTACTTAACAAAACAAATTACTTACCCTCTTTGAGACTGTTTTCCCATCTGAAACTAGAGAATCATGTTACCAGGGTTTTTACAGACTAAATGAAATAATGTATTATAAGGAACTTGATAATAGTAGACGCTCCCTAAATATTGGTCCCTTTCCTCTTTTCCCTTTAAGTTTTAGGTCACAATTTTACTTTGCAATGGGACTATGGTCAGATGCATTGATCCTTCCTAGTGTTTTTAGTATTCCATCTTGAGAGCTGGACTTGATAAGGTGGGCACAGTGTGAAGACATTCCTATTTTTGACCAAAGTGTAAGGTCAGTGACTATTTAGGGGTGGTGGGATATGTGAACATCTTTCTTTAGCTTTCCCAGTGAATGACATCTTGCCTGGATAATTTTTTCCACAAAGAGAGCTGCAGATGTTGTTTGATTTCCTTGGGGAGTTCACGGTCTCAATTTTGGCTGCATCTGAAATCAGTGTTTGGAATGTTATCTGGCCTTTCTTTCCAGATGTTTTAAGATTTCTTCCTCACTGAAATTTGGAAATGTTATAGGTAAATGTCTTGGCATCTTTCTCTGGATGTTAGTTTCCAGATTAATTTCCCAATATATAGGCCAAGTCTTTGATTAACTCTAGAAATACTTTCTACCTTAAATTGTTGATTCTTTAAAATTTACTTACTACATTGGTTCAAGTACTTGCCCCCATCATTGTTAAGTTAAAACACGGTGCTCCTGTCCAGAAATAGATCATTTTGGTCCAGCATTATGTATATTTGTTTCTTTAAGCTATCTAATTTTTGATTTGATTCTGTAGTCAATAAATAGGCTTTCATGATTAACTATTCAGTAGTACTCCATGTAAACTCTTCTCTTTACTACTTCCGGAAATGCTAATTGTGATATTGCAAGTTACACTACATGGCTTTTGTTTCCTGGTTTTACATCTTGTTCTCATTTAAAGTATAGCCAAATCCTTTTTTGAATTCTGATTGAGACTTTTTAGTTATCTCAAAAGTTGTATCAGATAATTTTTAAGTTTATTGTTTTTTTCTCTATTCTTTTACAGTTTTGCTCTTTGTAATTACAATTTTTAAAAATTAGTTGGGTTATTTTAAAAATTCTTCTTTGACTTGTTTTTTTGGATGTTGCAGTTGTTGAAGATTTTCGTCTCAGACATTTCCATTGGTATTTTAATGGGTTTAATATGAAGAAGGTTATCTGCACTGCTACCATTAGGCCATTAGCTTCCCAGAGGCAAAAATATTTCTACTTGTAAATTTTAGTCTTAAGAAAAAAATACAGATGTACTAGATTTTTTTTATAACTGATGAAAAATTCCTCCAACAAGTGTTAATAAGATTCCTCTATCTACCAATAGCTTATATCTTGAGGTTTTATCTTCAAATGGGCCTCTGTTTAACAGATAAAATTATACTTCAAAGAAAATTGAAATGTAACTACAATAATTATTTTTCCGCTATGAGGATTTAACTTTCAACAAAATCATGGTTGATCTAGAACATACCTAGTCACATAGAACACAGAGTGCTGTCTGCATCCCTAAGAATGCTGACCCATGGTAGGAAAGTTGCAATGAGGTCAAGTGGCACAAAGCTCATCTTTAACATCCTTCAGTCCAGCTTATCCCAGCTGCCTCTGGGGGTCTGAACGAGGGACCCTCTGTATTTTATTCTGAGAACAAGCATTAGCATTAGGAGAAGAAAAGCTATTTATTTTTACATTTATCATACAACCAGCCATTTTACCAAATTTCCAACTCATATACTGAGGAATCCATTTTAAAAGAAAGCTACTGTACCTATTTGAAACCACGGTAGAATATTATTAAAAAATATAAAATAATATTTGCACTGAGAGGCATCTTTCCAGATGGAAAAACCTGAATATAAAAAAAGTTGATTCTTTCCAGTAATATATGATTTTAACGCAGTTGTAATCATAATCTCCCATGGTTGTTTTTCCCTTTTTGGACTGTAATAAAATGAGTTTAAAGCTTATGTAGAAAATAAATGTCAAACAATATCAAGAAATATTGAAGAAGAGTGAAATGGGACTCAGTTGCTTTTTAGATATTAAAACCAAAAACAAAACTATTATAATCTGTTATAATCAAGATGGCATCATATTGACATAGGAATTGAAAGTAAATCCAGGAAACATAATACAAAGTACAGAAATTGATCCAAGTATATGTGGAAACAACATTTGACTAAGGTGGCATTTTAATTCAGTAGATAAAAGAGGGTGTTTAAAGTAAATGGTGTCATTAGACTTGGCTATTTGGAGGAACATAAAGTTATAGTCACACCTTACACCATATAAAAAAATATTTTCCAAGTGGATTTAATATATGTGAAAAATGTATTTTAATAAATATTATAAGAATAAGGAAGATATTTATATTACTTGGATAGAGGGAATGGTCCTAACCAAGACAAGAAGCCAAGGAGCCATAAAGTAAAAGACATGTGGCTAAACACTGAAAAAAAGAAAGTATGGGAAAAGCTACTATAAACAAAATAAAAAAAATTTACAGATTGGGAAATAAATACTACAACTGTATCACGTAAAGCAGACAGATTATCACTAATAAACTAAGCTTCTCTATAAAATGAAGGAGGAGTCAGCCTTGTAGAGACATGGGCAAAAGATACTAAATGAAAATTCACAGAAGATAAAATGCAAAAGATTAATGAAAACATGAATATAAGCTCAACTTAGTCAGAATTCAAGGGAATGCCAACTAAAATAGAATACCATTCTTCATCCGATAAAGTGGTAATTCTCAGTGATGACTAGACTACAAAAAACAAGTAGCCTCCTCCTACTTGCTAATGGGAGTCTGAATTGCTACAACCTTTTTGGAAAGAAGTCTAGCAAAATAGTTTAAAATTTAAGAAGCACGTGCCCTCTGATTCAACAATACCCCTGCTGGGATTAAATCAGAGTGAAGCACTGGTGTATAAGGACAGGTTAGTTAAAAGAAACAACCACAACCAAGGGAGACCCGGTTAACGTCTCTCCACATGGGACAATGGAGTGAACGCTATGAATCATTCACATGAATGAGTCAGATCCACACCTACGGGCTAGGTGAACGCCTGTGACATCTGTCATGTAAAACATAGTTACACAGTAACTCGTATTTGAAAAATCCCCAAACAACTACATGACATGAATGTACGTGATTGAACTATATGAAATTGCTGATATTCAACTGCTATTGACCTAATAAAATGGCAATCTCGTAAGTTGTAACTTAACATATTTTTATTACATATTTATGAGCATGAAGAAAACTATGCAATGAGGCACCCCAAAGCACTAACACTGGTTACCTGGGGAAGGGGAGAGGTAAGGGAGGAAGGGGGAAATGAATGTCTTTGTATAGCTTTTTACTTGTAAAAACAAGAACATGTTACTTTTGTGAATTAAAAATATCTAAGAAAGAAAATATTTAAAGAGAAAAGACTTTTATGCTTGATACTGCTTGAAAACATGTACCGAGGGGCAGAGCCTACCTCAATGGCCCACTTAACCTTATCAAATGTAATAAACAGAAACCAATTTATTTCCTTGTCTCTTTCACCAAGATAGTTAACAATGAAAACCCAACCAATTTTTTTGTTATTTAAAAAAAGAATTTCAGAATATATTCTCAACAAAACCAGTAAAAATTAAAATTCAGAGAGCTGAATGACAGTTCAGTGCAACACTTAACTTGTCAACACTTTACTGTTGACAGGTGGAGCAACAGGAGCTCTTTGCACTGTGAATGGAGAGTAAATCGGTGCAACCACTAATGGTCAACGTGGTAAAGCTAAACATTTGCATGTTTCATGACCTAGCAACTGCACTCCAAGGCAAATGTCCTAGAAAAGCTCCTGGATGTGGACTAGGGGACACACACAGAATGCACAGAGTGGCATTGTGCATCAGAGCGAAAAGCTGGAAACAACCCAAATACCCAAAATGGGTAGAATGAATAAAGTGGGTATATTTCATACAGAAGAATGATAATGATACACTAATTAATGCTAGATACCAGTGAAAATGAGTGAACTACAGCTATGTACAACCACCCGGATGAATCTCAAAACATAACGTTGGGTAAAAATCTAAGCCAGAGAAAAAACATGATTCTATTTATTTAAAAGTCAAAAACAGGCAAAATTGAACAATGTAAGTAAAAGCAGGGGAATGATAAATAAAAAGTCCAAATAATGGCTTTTTGGGAAGGAAGAAAAAAGAGGATGGAATTAGAGAGAGGGATACAGGAATTTTGAAAAGTGATACTTAAAAGATGGAGAATGTATGTGCATTTATTAATAGTCTTTTAATATATATATGTGTACATGCATGTACTCTTGATGTGTGGTATGTTACACACATACACACACAAAGAATTTAGGTGTATGCTGGCTCATGCCTATGAATTTATGGGAGACCAGAATATACAACCCCCAAATATGAAGGACTGTTGAACTGAAGGCTATTAAGAAGAGACAGATACAGGAAAGCTCTCAGGCCTCCCTCCATTAGCCTAAAAGCAGGACATAGATTTACAAAGACAAAAGGTATCCTACCCCTCACCCTCCTCCTCTATCAGACAGCAAAAAGTTAACCACTGATCACAACTTTAGACCCTTAATGGCCTAGAGATGGTCCCAGAGGAATCTATATTAGCACCCTTTACTAACTAGCCTTTATCTGCCATTTATTTGCCTTCCCCCAAGTTGCTGCCTTTAGAGACTCAAAGTCCTTTTTCAATGACTTCTCACTTTCTCCAAAAATTTACTGTTCTTTGTTGAGGTGCCCCATAAACTGGAATTCAAAGCCATCTCTTTGAGAACTACTTGTTCCCTGGGTGTCCCCCATGTATATAAGAAATAGGCATGTTAATAAACTTCTGTTTTTGTCTTGTTAATTTGTCTTTTGTTACAGGGGTCCATGCTGACTCAGAACCTATGAATGTTAAAGAAAAATTATTTTTCTTCCCCAACAAAGCTCATCCTCTTATTGGAGAAGCCACTCACCCATCTTCCAGGTATACTTTATGTTGTAGGTGCTTAATACATAAGTGAACGAATGTATTTCTAGAGTAATACTCAAAGGAACATCCCTGGGAGCCATGTTCTTCTAGTGCCAGGGTAAAACGGAAAGTTAGGCACTTTTTTGTAGTACGCCAGAAGCCAGAGAGAATGTAACAGAAAACCCAAGCTAAACACACACTCTGACATAAAAGTTTTCAAGTCAGGCCGGGCGCGGCGGCTCACGCCTGTAATCCTAGCACTCTGGGAGGCCGAGGCAGGCGGATCGCTCGAGGTCAGGAGTTCGAAACCAGCCTGAGCAAGAGTGAGACCTCATCTCTACTAAAAATAGAAAGAAATTAATTGACCAACTAAAAATACATAGAAAATATTAGCCAGGCATGGTGGCGCATGCCTGTAGTCCCAGCTACTCGGGAGGCTGAGGCAGAAGGATTGCTTGAGCCCAGGAGTTTGAGGTTGCTGTGAGCTAGGCTGACGCCACAGCACTCACTCTAGCCCGGGCAGCAGAGTGAGACTCTGTTTCAATAAAAAAAAAAAAAAAAAAAAAAGTTTTCAAGTCACCTTGGGAAAACTTGCCATGTTACAGCAAAAAACAAAGGTAATATTTCTGAGTAGAGTTATATTGGTTTTACTTTTACCATGGGTTAATGATACCTTTCATTCACCTTAAGATTTAAAATAAATGACACCAAAACACAAACCTTGGCTACTAAGGTTTTTGAGAGTAGGGGAAAAAAATGCCTTTTCTCACCTACAAATCATGTGAACCCAGGAAACACTGATTCACTAGGAGTAGACCAGGTGGAGTTCTATTTCCAGATATTACATTGTTGGTCCTGAACCACGGCAGTAGAGCAGCTGAAAGCATTCTAAATAAGGCAGTGTTTCACCAGGTGAAGGAAGACAATTAGAAAGGGAGGAAGTCTGTCCTTATTCCCAGCCCCCACAGCTGCCTGCAACCAAGGATTATTTTCCTTTCCAAGGATTATTTTGAGTATTTCAACTTCTGTTTTACTCACGCTGTTCTATCTACTGCTGTTAGGAGTTTGTCAGATAATCTGATTTAGCTAAGATGCTTTACTGACAGGATATCCTGTATCTAGTTAACCAAGTAAGGCTAGAGGAAAGAGTGATTAGACAATCTGAATGCATGCTATTTTTAAAAGGAAAAGAAAATACAAAAAAGTCAAAGTAGCTACAGGGACTTTATCATCTCAAATAAACCAAAACAATATGATATTGAACTACCTCATCTCTGCAAATACAACTTACAATTATCTGCAGATATCATATTTTTACTTCTCCCAATGCTGGAAAGTTCCACTTTGTGCTCAAGACCTGGAAATACAGGTCCAGCACAATCAATGAGGTAAAGAGCTTTACATTTTCTCTGTAGCAAACAAAAAAAGGGAAATTAAAGTAATTGCTACTCTTGAATGTTTTTTTCCCAAGCTCAGTTTTTCTGATTGATTTTACAAAATAACATCTTTATTGAGATATAATGAAATATCATAAAGTTCACTCTTTTAAGGTATACAATTCAGTGATTTTTAGTATATTCACAGTTATGCATCCATCCCCACTATTAAATTTCAGAACATTTTCATCACCCCAAAAAGAAAACCTTTATCCATTAGCAATCACCTTCCCTTTCCCCTTTCTCCCTCTCCCAAGGCCCTAAAATCACTAATCTACTTTCTGTCTCTATGGATTGCCTATTCTAGACATTTCAGTAAATGGAACCATATAATATGTGGCCTGTTGTATCTGGTTTCTTTCACTCAATATGTTTTCAGAGTCCATCCATGTTGTAGCATGGATCAGTACTTCGTTCCTTTTTATGGCTGAATAATCCATCATTTGGATATACAACAATTTTGTTTATCCACTCATCAGGTGATGGACATTTGGGTGGTTTCCTCCAGGTTGCTTATTTATGGTAAGAAACAAAAGCAAGCCTAGGAAATAGAGGGAACCAGACTTCAGCTGTGAACTCAAGTAAAGCTAACTCATAGATTAATAAACACAATTACTGTTATATCTACATTTATACCCAATTCTTGTAAACTGTATCACTCCTGGAGGTTAATGGATATGTCAGCTGTGGTAACACAGAATTATAAGAATTTTTTCTTATACTATTAATTAGGGAAGAAGAAGGGAACAGGAATTAAGATATAATAGAGTAATGTCCACCAACAGGTGAGCAAACAAACATATTGTGGTACACCAATACTACTCCACAACAAAAAGAATTAATGGTTGACAGATACAACATGGATGTATCTCAGTGTAATTTATGCTGGGATGGGGATGAAGGGAAAGATTACCATGGGGCATAAGGAAACATCTGGATAGTTCATTATATTGATTGTGGTGATGGTTTCATGGTGTATTCAGTCAAAAGTCATCAAACATACACTTTAAATTTGTGTCATTATTTCTATGTCAATTATACCTCAATAAAGCTGTCAAGAAATGTTTTTAAAAGTGAGTGAATCCAAACTCATCAAATCACATATAATAAATATGTGCAGTTTTTTGTGTGTCAATCATACTTCAATATAGCCATTTTTAAAAAAGTGCATATATCCTAAAAAAGTATTTGCATGACTACTGTTTGGAAAACACTGCCTTCATTTTGCATATACGATTTCAATTAATTTTGTAGCAAGTCAAATCATTATCATTTTATACATGAGAAAACTTGAGTTGAAAAAGTTCAGTAATATGCCAAGATGGTTACAGTCAGTATTTTGCTGAGGTTTCTTAGTCTCAACCCCAAAGTCCATGCTTTTTTCTCCGAACCACACTCCCTCTCACTGTTCCTATTACAGATCCAACCCTTCCCAGCATTTGCCAAGTCAGGGAATTTTCCTGTCCACAGGAGAGACTTACACTTTAGGGTGGCATTCCACATTTATTTTCTTTTGCTTATCATTTTGTGCTTCCACAAATTACTTCTCCAATTATGGGGATTTGTCTGATACAGTTGATACATTCATTTTCAGTGGATCTGAGTCATTAATCTAGATTATATTAAGGCAAGTAATCCTGGTCCCTGATCAAAGGAATGAAAATAATTAACCTGAAATTAAAAGCAAGCTGGACAAACCCAAAAGTTGGCCACTGGACCCACCAGCCAGGCATTGCACTTCTTTGGGATAACAGTCCCTCCTTTGATCAGGGGAGGCCCAAGAACGTGGGCTATCTAAAGTTGCTCTGTGTCCAGCTACTCTTTGCAGCAAACTTCAAGTCAAGGTTGCCATTCCATCTCTAAAAAGGGCAAGCATGAGGATGGGTTCCTCCCTCTATGGACCTCCTCCAGATCATCTTTCACCACATAAACAACTGAACTCTGTCCAAATGCTACCATTGTATTTGGGGCCACTTGAACATGAGCTGTGACCTTGACTAAGTAAAATTAATGAAAATGTGAAACTTGGTTAAGCAATTTTTTCTGTAAGATAGCTATATTTTGGAGGGTGGGGGAAATGCATTTCTTTCATGTAAGATTTTCGTAATGAAGGTTAACGGTGCTGGGTATCTTCTATTTTCCAGTCCAAATCCATTCTCCATCCTATTCTACATGGCCCTATGTCCCAAGAGACTAAACTATATGGACTCAGTAGCAGGCTTCCTTGTTGTTTGCCTTCCAGTTGGGTTTGACCAACAGGGAGCATGAGCAAGAAATTAGAGGGAGAGGGAGATCCACTCAGGGTATTTGTTTCCTGGGCTGTCCATCCACAGGGCTGTCAAAATCTAGCTATACCCTTTCCTGGAGGCCACAGCTCCACTCAGGAGGTCCTCTCCTCACTGCCCTCAGGCCCAAGGATGATACAGGAGCCCTGGAGAACCGCACTCTCTTTGGCAGTTTCTCTATACTCTGCCCATATCCGTGGAAGCATTCTTTTTATTATGCTCTCCTGAAATTAACCAATTTGAGGATGCCAAGTGTTTCCAATACAGCTGACATTTTCTGAGGGGTAAGAGTATACCTTAATCAGAAGATGAACTT
Organism: Lepilemur ruficaudatus; assembly: GCA_963574885.1. NCBI lineage: Eukaryota > Metazoa > Chordata > Mammalia > Primates > Lepilemuridae > Lepilemur > Lepilemur ruficaudatus. Next base: position 54,231 of record CAUYRT010056617.1, read on the forward strand.
ATTCCACATCCTCGTTTATATGAAACACTGACACCAAGCTCAGGCAAAGATAAACAATGGCTAGGTGAGGTGTGGAAGGGAGTGGTCAAACACTCAACCTCATACCAACATGCACTAGCAATTGTGTAAGGAGAAGGCACATTCACACGCACTTATGAGAACACTGAAGGTGGTAGATACATTTCACAGACTTTAAAATGTGAGAAATGCAAATCATTTTCAGGTTGATATATCATGCTTCTTCATGCTTGTATATCATATTTCCATGGTGCCTTCAACCATTTTGCATATGGTATTCTATCTACATTGAAGCTTTAAGCCACTTTCAGAGTTTCTAATTGTCAAATATAAAGAAAGATGTTTGCTATAATAAAAACTGCATAAATGGCAAATCAAAAATTTCAGAGAGATACCATCTGTTTTCCCTCATTGAGAGGTATTATCATATATAGTGAAAAATGCTATAAAAGTAAAGTCATGCTTCTTGCGTCATGAATAAATTATAATCTCAAGTAGATTTTGATTACTTAGAGCTAACATCAAGGATATAAGTCCATTAAGGAAAAGATGGATTTTGATCCTATCTAAGCCCCAAACAACTAACCTCCTACCCCTAGAATAACTTCAAATGTATCATTCCCAAATGAAGTATAACTAGAACGGCCACTTTAAGGTTTATTTTCTTCAGTGATTTTTCTTTGATGAAGCCAAAATGTTATTTAGCATGAATCTGTAAAGCTCTTTTAAGTGAAAACACTAAAATGTTCAAATGTTAATATGATGCTTTATTTTTTTTTGTTTGGTTTGTGCACATATTTGTTATAGAATAGGGCAGAATTTAGAAAAGAGAAACCCACTGAATTATCCTGAGCTATTGATAGCAAGGTAAGATCTATCCTTGTATTCATCCCGGGCATCTATCAAAACTTTAGAGTATTTGAAAGGAGATCTCAAAAGGAAGTCTGGGGAACTCTGGCAGCTTTCATTTAATTCTGCCTAACATCAGATGGCTCTTAGCTCTCACTTCTTATTTTCCAGAAGAGTGGTAATTTCATTCTTTCAACTTTTTCTAACTCAATGTGACATATGAATAATATTGTCTTATATTTGTGTCATATTTTATAATTTATAATATAAAGTGCTTTCCTATTCATTATCTCAATTTATGCTTACAGTAGTTCAGATATAGTCAGGGCAAATATTATACCCTATTTTACAGATATGAAAACTAAGGCCTGGAGTATCAGTCAAGACTCTTTTATTAATAGGAGCAACTTGATAGTAGCTTAGGCAAAAGTGTAAATGTATTGGCTCATATCCACCGGATTTATGGACTCCCAAATGTTACCAGGCGCTCTCCCCCTTTCTCTCCCTCTCCCTCCCTCCCTCCCTCTCTCCCTTCCACTCTCTCTCTCTCTCTCCTGCTCTTCTGTCCATTGGACTTCATTCTCTCAGCAGACTGAAATGTGGCCTCACATGATTCTTGCTGCCTTGAAACCAGAAAGGAATGGAAACTCTCCTTCCTCAACCTGAGTTGGAAAATTCCAGAGGAAGAACCTACTGGCTCCTGCTGGTTGCACGCCCACCCTCTGAACCAGCCCCTGTGGTCTGGGGATGCAACACTATGGCTTCCTCAGCTTGGGTCAAGTTCCCAGCCCTGCAGCCAATGTTAAGCAACCAAACAAATGACACGAGAATAGAACAGACACTGAAGAGACTGCGAGGACTGTGAACGCACAGCCTTCGATAACTTGCCTACAGGGCACAGTCGGAGTAACAGCGGCATCTCCCCACTGCACCATCCCCTTCACTTCACAGCCATTCACCGCAGGGGCCACAGAGGTGTCCTGTGCTCGTCCCTTCACAGTCACCGATGTGGTCTGGCTCAAGACTAAAACCCGGAAAAGACTTGATTTTCATTCTGATCCTGTCACTGGTCAGCTGTACAACCATGGGCAAGTTCCTTAACCTCTGGGAGCCACAGCTTCCTCCTCTGTAAACAATTCCTGTGTCACAGGGTCATCAGAAGGATAAAAAGAGATAACGTATTCCAGATGACTTTGAAAATCATCACAGAACTGCATTAAGGTTTATTACTCAAGTTCTCTATATAAATGTTATGAGGCTAAAATTACACATTAACATTCTTCAGTTGTAGTTCTCGCTACCACCAGCCCTCTCTATTAAGCAACACTTTGGTTCTGACATTTCCACTCTTTCAGTTTTAAAAGGCACATCTCAAAAAGAAGCATTAAATAGTGTCTCAAAATTCAAAACTTAGCTCAGAAGAGGCGCTTATGAACAGACGGTTCAATGGCACTTACCACACTCACCTTTTCAATAACTGGAAGATGGAAAATTTCTGGAAGATACACAAGAAACTATCAACAGTGGTTACCTCCAGAGAGTGAAGCTAGAATTTGGTGGGAAAGAAACTTTTATTTTTCATTTATGCCTGTTTCTACTACTTGAATTTTAAGTCTTTCATATATATTCCTTTCATAATAAAAAAAAACTAGTTTAAAAAATTACAAGCATGTTTATCATAGAAAATGAATATAGCATATACCTAGTATAGTATCTGGCACAGAAAAAGCTTTCAATAAATTCTTGCTTGTTGATCAAACTAGATATTTCTAGTTACCATCTAATCATCAAAGTAAAATCAACTTCACTGAAATAGAACCTAGTTTTCATCTCTGTGCAACTATCACCTCTGTCTGGTTCCAAGACATTTCTATCACCCCAAATGTATATCTCCCATGAATTGCATTACAAGGAATGTGCATTACCACCTGCTGAGGATATGGTTTTAAACTCTTACAAATTCACACCCCAAAAATGAAACCTACCATCTTAATTCCCAATTATAAAGCACAGTGCATGTGGCTACCTCTCAACACTATTACTGTTCTTACAAGCACACTTCCTTATTAAAATCAGAGGATGCTGGGCTTCTAGGAACCATACCATTTTACAGCTGAGGATTTGCATGATATTTTCTAAGAAATTAAAGGTTACATGGCAGCATATGCCAAAGCTAAAAGAGAGATTTAAATAGTATTTTTTAAAAAATGATGCAATAGCTATGAAGTTTGGATGCTATGTACTGGTTAAGTGCTATACTGGTTGCCTAGTTACATCTCTGCAGAAAGGTTAAAATGGTTGCCTCTAAATCTAGAAGAAATTTAAAGTCCTAAGTTTCATAATTAAAAAAAGGATTGTTTGTGAACCGCCATGCAGTCATCCCTTGAAACAAATCCTTACCAGGTAATGGCCTTTTGGGATGTCTTAGGGAGACATTTTAATAATAACATTTCTACATATGACATTTGTTACCTTGCTCACATTTCATTAAAGTTATCACATCTGGGCTCTCTCTATTTTATCATTACCAATTACAGTCTGTTACTATAGGCTATTAAAAAACCTAGCTGATACAACTTCTATCTCTTGATAGGTGGAAGAAAATCCAGTGTTTTAAATTTTTTAACTTACGAAACAAATTTTTATGGTGATCAGTTTTGCAAAGTATAGGCCTGTCTATAATCTAGTAACAGAAACTACACATCTTAAGAATAAACAACTAATGTCTTAACTCTCAGAGATGTTCCTCTTTCACCCTTTTGAGAGTTTCCTCATTAGTTCTGCCTTACAAACACTTTTAATCTAAATATCTTCTCCTACTAATGGAACAGAACAGAATAACAATTTGGTCTAGAAATTGAACATGAATGTATTAAAAGGGATGTAGCCTTGTTCCAGAAACTGAAGGTAGAGAGAAGCAGTCTTTTTTCTTTTCCTCTTGAAGTTCAATCATCATTTTGTTTTTTAATTGAGGTAAAATCCACATATAAAATTAAGCATTAACCATTTTAAAGTGTACAATCCAGTGGCATTTAGTTCATTCACAATGTCATGCAACTATCACCTCTATCTGGTTCCAAGACATTTCTATCACCCCAAAAGGAAAACTTAGAAAAGCAGTCATCTTGATCTCGTATTTATATTTACTCCCTAATTTCTCTTTGGAAAAGAATAAAAGAATCTGGGTGTAAATTATAGCATAAGAATTTGATCTGTTTTCATTTCTTCTGGAACTTGTTGATTCACAAAAACCAGTAGAGGTCTGAAGCTGAAATGAAGTTAGTCTTAGCAAAATGTAACCAGGACTGAAAGTCCCAGAAGGAAGGAACTCAAAAAGGGATTGAGGAGAAAATCAAAGTTATTCACAATTCTGTCTGGGACCTATCCTCATCAGAAAGCTAGCTCTTACCTCAATGACCGATAGTGCTAAATCTTTTTTTGGGGAAAAAAATAGACTTGAAAGAAAATTCTTGGAATTTACCAACTAGAAAAGTTTGGAAGATAGGAAACGATTAAATATATTAAAAAAAGAAGAAGAAGAAGAAGCCTGCCAGCTCCTTAAAGTCAAATGCTTATTCTGGAAAAGCTAATTTATTGCTCTTTAAATTACAATTATAGCTCCCTTTGCTTAGTCCCAATGATTTAGAGGATAAAAATCTCCAAAAAAAAAAAAAAAAAAAAAAGCCACAGAAATGTAAGGGATGAGGCCCTAGGACTCAGTGCTCCTAGTTCCTGAGTTGACTTTGCTGTGGATGACATGGGACAGGGTACTATGGCAGCAGGAAGAAAAGGGTGAACAAGACTTTTTACCCAGATGAAGCAACTTGACATCGGGATAAGTAGCTCATGCTCTGCTGTGGGAGATCGGGAAGCACCAAGTTCTCAGAGCCGAATAGGTCTCCAAGACACTGTGCACTCCAGTCCCCTCCCCTTGGCCATTCAAGATAGTCTTCCTAATACTTAGCTCTTCCAGAACAGTCTATGCTGTCTCTTAGGGGGAGAAAAGTTCAATTTTGTTATACAAAAGGCAAGATTAGAGCTAAGAGAGCTCTGTGCTGCATTGGAAAACCTGGGTTTCATAACTTCCATGCATGCTGACATGCTGAAAAGGATTCAGCCAGGTCCTGTGGTCATCTCAGTAACAAAGTTATTAAAGCTTCCATCATCAGAGGCAACATGCAGGCGCCTGCTGGTAATAGTGGAGAACTGAAAGGGCAGGCTGTATCTTGAGATTTTGTAAATATAGCTGGTTCTTCTGAGTTCTGAATCTTAGGGTTTTTGCTGTTACTGTTGTTTTGGTTTTCCTTTTTTTTTTTTTTTCTTGGCTTTTTAAAGCTGGTTTGGACAAACATGTATACACGGATACAGATGGATTTACCACCATTTCCAACACAAACCTCTGAGGTTATCTGTATTGTTTAGTTCGATCAAAATTTGTATTTTAATGATTTACCAGCATGATAGCCACTTTCCACTGGAGCCATTTTGTTGGACATCTCGGGTGACCAACTATCCTGATTTGCCAGGATCTCCCCGTTTCAGTACCAGAAGTCCTGTGTCCCAGGAAACCCCTCAACCTTGGTCAACTCAGGACAGTTTGTTGCCTTACTGCCAGCCCGAGGTTTCGACTGCAGATCTGCAATGCTGTAGTGTCTAGAAGTGGACGGAAATGGCACTTGCTACAAAAATAGCTGAAAAATTTAAAATCTCCACCAAAAATTTCCAGCCACATTCCACTCCAAAGAAGGTTTTCAAAGTGGTTTCTTACTTTGTGGGGATGATCTACCTAATGTATGGAGGAAATTAAACCATACCTGGAAATTGGCTATAATAAATACCACTACAGTGAAGTTCTGAAATATTATGTTATTTTTTCTTCCAATTTCCACATTTTAAAGCCTAATAAATAACACATAACATGACAGGCAGACATAACAGCATCAAATAAAAACTCACATTTCTTTGGTCCTATTCAAAGACCTCGGAACCTGTGAACTGTGAGCAAACACTCCAGAGTTGGAAAAATGCCAAAAGCAGCACCCCTATAGTCCCAGAAAGTCTGGCCAAAATGGGGCCATTGGACTTCAACCTGTCCACTTGATCCAATGCCAAGTACTCCAAGAAACCAAAAGCCTTTGGTACCTGGACCTACAAAATGAGAACTGCAGAGTCAAGACAAAAATTAGCTTCATCCACTTCAGAATCCTAAACCTTCTTAATCTGACATATTGTTAGCTAGCCGTAAGCATTTCTATCTTTCAGAAGAATTAATGTCTTTTACTTTATAGTAGGCAAAATAATAGCTTTCAAATATATCCATGTCCTAATCCTTGGAACCTATAAATATTAATATATAACTTTACCTGAATAAAGGGACTTGGAAGATGTGATTAAATTAAGGACCTTGTGATATGGAGATTAGCCTCATTTATCCAGGTGTGCCCAGTCTTATCCCATGGGTCCTTAAAAATCAGAGAACCTTTCCTGGCTGAGTTCAGAGTTAGAAGTGTCTGTGGTAGAAAGACACACAGAAATGCAATGTTGCTGGCTTTGAAGATGGAGGAAGGGGGCCTCTAGAAGCTGTAAAAGGCAAGGAAATGAATCCCCCCAAGAGCCTCCAGAAAAGAATGCACCCTGTTGATACTTTGCTTTTAGCCCAATGAGCTCTCTACAGAACTATGGATAAATTTGTATTGTTTGAAGCCACTAAGTTTGTAACAATTTGTTACAGCAGCAACAGAAAACTAATACATCTTTTACCACTGCTGCTTTTAATTCCCTTGATGCCTTAGTTGTATTTTGCTTTAAACCTCAATATTTGACCATATTTTAATGCTTGGTCAATATTTGACCTAATTTAATTTGCTTGTCTGTGTAGACCTAAAAAGAATAAATTTAGTATTAGACCAAATATATTCAAAATCCCTCTGACAGTACAAACAATACCTCCTTTTACTTGTCTACTTTGTTTAGTTTTTCTTTAGTTTATTATTTACAGAGACAACTTACATAAGGAGTCACCAAGAATAACTGAAACCTGTAATTTTGTATGAAGGAAAAATGCTTTTAGGTGAGAGTGGAAAATGCCAAATAACCTCTTTAAGGTTGTGTGCTAAGACACAGTAGTTCTCAATGTCTCCCCAGGGCGTCTGAATGTCATAGCAACTGGAAGATGCCACAAGCCTTTTGTGAGCCAAGAACGGGAATAGTAAAGAGCACAGTGAAGCGCTGTCCCGGCAACCCCCATTGAGAAACTCTGCTTGGACTGACTTGAAAACTTGCAGTTATTTATGAGCATGAAAGAAACCAACACAAACACTAGACAAAGAACATCAGATACTTGTAAGGCAGTTTTCATGATTAGTAATATTTGGTAGAATGGAGGGATGCCTTTCCCTACTTCTCTGATGGCACCTCATGTCACAGCTCCAATGCCCCTTCGCCCATCAAGCTTCTCGCCAAACTCGCCAAGTTAGTCCTCTCCTCCAGCACCCACAACAACCTGCTCACACCTCACCAACGCCAACCACGGTACCTCTTTCTTTATAAGGTTTTCTCCCCATGAGACTGAGCAACTCTAGGGCAAGGCCTGTGTGTTTTTCATCTTCATATGCCCAGCATCTGGCATTCATTCTTCTGTTTATTGATTCAATAGTTTTATTGAATATGTATCAGTGCCAGACACCTTGCTAGATGCCGCAAATGGTTAGCAAGTCAGACACTATTCCTGCTCTCATGGAGCTTACGTTCTTAAAAGGGGGGCAGACCGCTGGATGAGAATTTATGATGAAGACAGAAAGGTACATCAGAGGGTTGGTTGTTTTGTTTTGTTCTGTGTTTCTATATTTCTAGTAGATAAAAAAGTGAAGAAATGTCAAAAATGGGTTTCAAAAATTGTGGCAGATTCTAAATGTTTACATTTAACAATTAAACTTGGATGATAAGGGTCATTTTTTCATTCTTTGAGTGTATTTCTGACAGATCACCCCATTTGGAGATATCAAAAGTCCACATTTGAAGCCTTCATACGTGTGAGGTGAGGGAAATTGATCCTCTTATCCCAAGGGAGGTTTGATACCTAGTAAAAGCTAAACAAATACCTGTGGAACAAATAAATGGATGAATGACCAGCCTCAGTAAACTAAGTCAGGTTATGAGTAGGTTTTATTGTTTAATTAACATTTTGCTGTAGCCACTGAACAGTTACATGAATAATTAAAAACCCAACAATCGAATCCAACGAGCTGCCAGATAATCCAATGGGGAAAGAGAAATGGGTGGGGGTATAAATGAAACTGGCCATCAGTTGATAACTGTTGAAATTGGGTGATGGGGATGTGGGAGTTCATTAGATTATTCTCTCTACTTTGGTATATGCTTGAAGTTTTTCATAATGAGGTTAAATTTTAAAATGGGTGAGGGGAACCAAGTCACTGACTAGAAGAAACTGTGTATCTTGGTTGGGACGGGCAAACCCATTATCACCTATCTCAGGATTATGGTGACCTTTCAACTCTGTAACCAGATTCAAATGGCTTTAGCTAGTTCCAAAAGCTAAGTAAGCTTCCTCACGAAGAAACCCCAATAGCAGTAGATTGATCTTTTGTTGTTGTTGCTACTAGAAAAGTCCATACAATGTTTACAACCAATCCGTTAAGAACAGGGTTTACCCTTCTCTGATCTAATCTACTCTGAGGTTTCGTCTGCAAAGGTATATCCTCAATGCCTGCCACCCACTAATCATGTTTGGTGCCATAGGGATACATTTTGTTGAGGCAGTAACCTCAAAGGCAAAAACTCAGATTTTTAGAAGAAAAATGGAAAACTTTTTGGTAAAAATTCGATCTTAACTATCATTAAAGGAAACCATTTTTTTCCTTTAAATCCTGAGGTCATGTCAATATCGGTAAAGACACAATGACTGTTTCTTTCCAGTAAAACATCACGTTTAACTGTTTTCATCTATAGGACCACTTAACATTTTTTTTCCCCTTGAGGTTTTGGTTAGAGTCAAGGGGATTCCAGAAGAAAATATTTCAGAATTCTTACCTCTTTAGTTCCCAAAGCCTGAGGCTCACTGGCAGATCTGGCTGTTGAGAAAGCAGAAAGGAAAATGAATGTCTCAAAAGGAGATACAACGTGACACATGAGAGCTGGGTGAGTAGAATGAATGTTTCTGAAACTATGGTTGGTGGTAAAGGCAGAGTGGTTGTAAGGTCAGGGGGTCTCACGGGTTTACATTTTGGAGCCTGGAAACATTTTGCTAACAAAATTAAGAAATGTTAAGAAACGGATTTGTGAAATTCCTTACCCTGCAATAAAACATGAAAACACAAAGCCCATTTGGGAACAGAGGGAAAGCAGAGTTCTTGGTGGCAGAGGCTGTGTACCAGTGGGATGAAGAAGAACAAGCTTTCCTCCTGATCTAAACTGTTTTGCTCCTAGCAGGACCAAAATGGCAGAGACCAACACACTCTTGCTTCAAGTTTAGGGACACAGTTGGAGTACATACAGTTTGTGTGCATCTGGCCCTTAAAGAGTATGGAAAGGGCAAGTTAGTGGTTATAAGAGTTATCTTTAGCATCCAAAGCTTCTACAGGCTGCTTAGAAGTAGAAAGACGGCCAAGAGAGGTGGCTCACACCTGTAATCCCAGAACTTTGGGAGGCTGAGGTGGGAGGATTGCTTGAGGCCAGGAGTTCGAGACCAGCCTGGGCAATATAGTAAGATCCTGTCTCTACAAAAAAAAAAAATTAAAAAATTAGCCAGGCATGGTGGCACACGCCTATAATCCCAGCTACTGGGGAGGATCGCTTGAGCCCAGGAGTGGTAACTGCAGATTGCAATCACCCTCACCCAGATTGCAGTGAGCTATGATCATGCCACTGCACTCCAAACTGGGTGATAGAGTGAGACCTTGTCTCTAAAACAAAAAATAATAATAATAATAAAAAAGAAGTAGAAAGACACCAATATCCTTAGCCACTAACACCCTATGTGGATGATGAACAGAGTTGTCTTAATTTTGTTTCATGCCTCGTGTGGCTCATATCTAAGAAAGTTCTTATGTAGAGGAGCTTCTTTATTCCTAAAAAGCTACAGAGCACCCAGCTCAAAGAGAATTACCAAAGCCTCAAGACACACTTCACCATTCCTATTTTGTTGTGTTTCAAAACAGAGATATCTCACATCTAGAGTATTATGATTAAGGGTGTAACTCAAATTCACATTGGGTTCTAGGACTAAGTAAACGCAATACCTCTGGCAATCTTGAATTGCTTGAGACTGGCATGTGTGCTACGATCTCAACCCAACCAATTATGTTCCCAGATGGCTGTTAGTGGTAATATGTTTTTAAATGGGCTAAAGTTATTAGAAAACCATTATCTCATGATTAATGACAGCAAAAAGAAAAAATAAAAGGCAAGGACAAAAAACAACCTATTTTTAGAGAATGAACAATGAACCCTAGGGATAACAATGACTAGATAGGGCTTGCAAAATAAAAATAAGCCTGTTCAAGGGTGCTCTGAGTGCAGCCCTCTGATACATTATTGGTGCTAGCGTATGTAAATTGGTACAACCTCTCTAGAAAGTAGTTTGGCACTATTTATCAAGAGACTCAAATATGTTCTCAATCATTGTTTTAATGATGCCACTCTTTGACTTTAACCATGAAAAATCCAAAATGTAGACAAAGTATAATAATGAAGGTGTTAGAAATAGTGTAAATACCAATAATACAACCTGCTAAGTAAAACAGAAACTCTACCTGATAGAACTTTAAAACAATGCATACAAAAGATTTAACAGATTAGAAAAATGCACATGATATAACATGAAAAGAAAAAATGTTACATAGTGTGACCTCGACTAGTTTTCTAATATTTACATATCCACATTTTTCTAATATATTTTCAATATTTTAATATACATTTTTCTAATATACCATACATATGTTAACATAACATACATTATGTACATATAATATTTTCTAGTATCCTTTATTCATAATATCTTTTTGATATATATTTTTCTAGAAAAAGACTGAAAGAAAATATATCAAAATGTAAATAGTATATTACCTCTATTTTATAGGATAATGGAAGTGGCAGAAATTGCTAGATATGCCCCAAATATCTGCTCTCCTTTTCTTTCATGCTTTTAGTAGAATGCTGAGCTAAGCACATACACATTAAGAGCAGCTACTTTTCCCAGCCTCCTTTGCGGCTAGGTGTGTGGCCATGTGACAAAGTCCAGTGGGAAGACATCAAAAGTGATTTGTGTAATTTTTGGGTCACGCCCTCCCCTTCCAACTTTCTTCTTTCCTGCTGGTTATCGTGGAGTCCTTATGGCAAGCCACCTTAGACAATGAAAGCAAGAGACACACAATAGAAACGATGGAAAGACACGAGAGAAGGAGCCTGGGTCCCTGCGGTACAGGGCTACCTTACCAATCCTGGGCCACCCACCTCTGGACTGTTACGTTAAAGAAAGGTAACTTCTACCTTCTGTCAGCCACTATGAAATCAGGTCTCTGTTACATGCAGTTTAACCAACAACTTAATTAATGGACAGGGCTATTCTTATTTTTTATTTATAATTTTCAGTATTTTCCAGATTTTCAATAATCAGCTTGAATTACTTTGATGATCAGGAAAAAAATTTAGGTTAAGCTTTGTTTACTAATGTTAAATAAATTAAACACACAGAATGAAGTTTAGGCAATATGTGCCTTTTTTCCACATGTAAGAGGAAAAACGAATTCTATAGTTTAAAAGTAGTTATTATATCACATGCCAGGATACACATCATACATAACAAACCCTCTGAGTTTGTATAACACTTTAATCACACCTCATGGTACTTTATTTCAAGCCTTTTGAAAAATAGTTTTAATAAGGAAAAGTTGTTTCAACTCTAAATAAAGCCTGCTTTAAAATCTGGTTGAGCTATACAAAACTTCAGTCAACATATTATAATTATCCATTTAAGAGGATACACAGGCTTCTGAAAGTGAATTTAGAAACAGTCTTAAAAACAGATTTATAAGTGCACTCCTACCTTTACTTTAAGGGTGCTGTTTGCTCTTCATATAGAATCATAATGGATCACTCCTACATTCCACTGGCCCAAGAACTACCAAGCGTATGCTGATTTTATTTTCCCTTAGAGTGGTAACAGATTTGGCAGAGCTCACCTTACCTCCCTGGTCTCCTTTGTGTCCCATGGGCCCACATTATAAGATGACTGTCCAAGACAAAGGAGTCATACCTAGTCCATAAAATAGAGAAAAAGTACCTGGTCTACTTCGAAATCAGATCCAAAACAATGGCCTTATTAAAACTGGTCTCTAACCATATTAGAATAATACACTGAGGATCATTTAAATCTGCAGTAATGTCATGCCAGCAGCATTTGGCGCCGTTTTGAGGATCATTAAGTCTTGGGCACAGGCACACATGACAATTCATGGGGTTGAACTTAAGAGACGTATATGCAATCATATATCAGATAAAGAAAGTATTTTCCACCTTCTTCCCCAAGAGCGTGCCAAATGGTCCTCTTCTCCCCTGTGAACCATAATAGCCAACAATAACATGGCTAATTTATATTCTGTAACCAAGGCAGGATGCCAGAGTTTCTTCACTTCCCTCTCAAAATGACTGTGCCAGTGTATTCTCAAGAAACCCTTTAACTCTCTCCTGCAGTAGGCAAATTGAAACTGACAGTCAAAGCTCTGAATTCTCAGTTTCTCTCTCCCCCTCTTCCCTTTGCAGGCACATAAGCAAGCCAACTCGACAGGCCTAATTACCATGGTAACAACATGCACTGTGATTATGAGTGTGTTTGTTTTTTAAAATGACTCACAGATTGTTCCCCTAGAAGCCCCAGACACACAGGTTTCTGGCTGGCTTATAAAATCCAGCCAAAGTTTTCTTGCAAATTTCTTGCGCCTATTAGCATAACTGGTACGATGGAGAGAGAGCCATCATCAAATCGAATATGCCCTTCTCCTTAAGGGTGAAAAAAACCCACTTGGTTCCTTAAACACTCCAAGATTAATCAATTTAAACCTCAGGTTTATAATGAAATTAATTTGAGTTTGTACACTGGAGATAATTAATCTGCTCCTAATTTAAATAATTAAGGTATTTCATAATGTAGTTTTAGAGACCCAAATGAAATAATCAGGTGAAATAAAATCTGTAGTGAAAAATATCAAATAAAGTAGCCTAAATCTGTGGGTACATGTTCACATGTAAAGTATTACAAAAGAATAAATGTAAGTCTTCATACCTAGATGTGTTTAAACCAACATCCAAAATAAAGACACTTATTTTAAAAATGCAAACATGAAAGAGTCCAGACATTTGGAAGAACTGTGGACTACTTCCATTCATTTAGTCAATAACTATTATTTAAGACCTTCTATTTACTGAGCACCATTACTTATAACTGGCACATCACAATAGGGCTTGGGGAAGACTACTTTCTCACTGGAGATAAATGCCATGGGCATGGCCCCGTGCATCATGTTCTCTCAGAAAGCTCCTTTGCTCTGCAAGGTACCATTCTGGGTAAAGCTCTCAGCGAGAGGGAACATTACTCAATGATTTATCAGGCCTGACATTCAGAGTCCTGACTGTGGTGTCACAGTTGACTACCTCAACTGCACCCCCACCCCAAAAAAAAGAACACATATGCTGGTAATTTTAGTATGTTGATTTCTTCTGTGTTAGGTAGAAAAACAGAAATTTCTTATTTTAAAAGAAATTTCAATGGAAATTATTTATATAAATCTATTTCACCTAAATCCCTTGAGGCTAGCATACAATACATTATATACACACACAAAATAGTCATTTAAAATTACTATCTCCGAATCGCTTCACTTTTTTTTATATTGTTACCAATACAATATTTTTCCTCTAGAGTTTGAAGGGAAAACCAGAGTGTTTCAATCAGTATAGGCTGGGCTATAACTCAAAAAATCTCTGGCTTAAGACAGCAAAGTTTATTTCTCACTCTAACTCCATGTCCATTGAAGGTTGGTAGAGAGATTTTCTTTGTCTTGTGCTGACTGTAAGACCCAGGATTAAGAGTGCAGAGACCATTTCTGTCCCTCAACCACTGCTGATTGCCAAGGAATGTGCCGACATCCTGGGTATAGCTTCTTCCTGGAAGTGATGCACATCACTTCTGCTCACGTTTCACTGGCCAACACAAGGCACGTGGCCACACCTAACCAACGCAGCCTGGGAAGTGTAAGCCTATCTTGAGTTGGAAAGGAAAACCGGAAATATTGATGGCTAAGCACATGGATTCTTGAACAAATAGTGCAAACCTGAGACTAACACTTAACTAAGTCAAAATATGGACATCTGACTATCCCAGGGAAATAGGCTTCCTTAGGCGATTCTTCAAGGTCTGAGCACCTGTGATTCATGTTGGGCCACAACGATCACTTCTGCAGAATTTGGTAGAATTCTTTGGATAGAAAAAAAGATACCCTACCATAGACTTGTAACAATAACAATTTATTGGTAATAATTATATTTCTTGAATGATTATTATAATTCAGGCACCATGATAAACATTTTATATGTGTTATATAATTTTCTCCTGACAATTTTGTGAAGTAGGCATCATTATTATTTCTCATTGTATAGATGAGGAAACTGAGGCATAAAAAGTTTAAACAACTTGCCCAAGTGATTCTGACTCCAAATCAATGTCCTTTAACTACTACGCTCTCCTGTGTGTTAAGTCTTAGAATATTATTTTTCTACACTATAATATTTTAGGATTATTTTAAGACATATAATAAACACAACCATAATTCATGAGGTTTACAAAAACGGCAAAAAATCAATTCAGTTCTCCAAAAAAAAAGTCTCTAAGATAATAAATTTTTTCCTGTTTAAATTTTTTCACAATTTTTCTTATATAGTTCTGCACAAATCACATAAATACTCTTTAAACAGAGCACTGTTGGCGAAGCCTAGAAATTAACTTACTTTCCTGTTTAAAAATGCAAATCTAAGAGTAGGAGGCACTCAATCATTTATTACAGAAAAAGTACTCCTACCATTAATGCTTAGTCTGTTATGATGAAAATGCGTAGAAATACGCCTTCGAGACAAGTAGTCAAAACACTGTAATGATGGCAATTCCACTGAAACTTCCCTTTTTCACTATTGCTGTCTTACATATGTAGCCTCTGAAATACAGTACCAGAGCAGAAAGTAGGAGCCACAAAGAAAATGCAACCATCATGGAACTGTATACTTTGCCTCCAGAGTTGGAAAGTAGAAACCTATTTTCTAAATAACTCACAACCAGAAACTGCACAGATTATTCATTCTTCTCTTACAGGTGCTATAATCAACAAAATACATGTCTCTCTAGAGAAAACAAGGTTTTCATTTAAGTTCAACAGACATCACACACGGAACCCTTGGCGCCTCTAGCTCATTACTTGGCCTAGGGTAGATGTTTATGTAGACCAAATTGATTTAAATGACCAGTCCGGAAAACTCAATTTAATTATATATATTTTTTATAATGCAGAAATGCAGGGCTGGTTATCTAAATTAAATGCCATTCTTACTGCTTCATAAGAATTGACGTATTTCCTTCTGGAACATTTTATTTAGAAAGTTATTCTTTGCTCACTTCAGCCCTTCCATTTTCCTCTGGAATTCTTCCTCTGACCTACCTAGATCATCACCACCAACAAAAACAAGTTTTTTATTTGCATGTGTATTTGTTTTTCTTAAAGAGAAATGCTTGGAAATTCTCTTCAATTCAAATCTGTGTGATTTTGGTAAGACATTTCACCTTTATAGCCTTCATATCTTCACTTATACGAATAATCATGGTGTTGGGCTCAATTGAATGCCTACCCACTAACCACTAACCCCTTCTTTCTTGTTAATAGAAGCAGACCATTTTTTCTGAGGTCTGGTGACCATGTTCTTCACACAGGCTGGACTGCTCCATAACCTCAGCAGGAAACTCTCAAATTAGCCCATCATAGTGGTTCTGTCTGCCTTGTCACTAATACATGAGGCACGTGAGTTGGGAGGGGAAATCTGCTGGAGACAGTTTTTCTGTAACTTTACAAAGAGCCACATGAGAAGAAAGTAGCCCCTCTACTATGCCTCTGCATACTGAAGTCTGCCTGCAATTCCAAAATGGTAGCAGCCATCTCTGCACAGCGAGGGGAGCTGGCCTGGGAGTGTCAATCAATCTGCTGAGGCTGTCAGAGTGGAAGGAAGAAAAAAATTCAGGTTGCTAAGGACATTATCCAGCTACTAAACTAAATAACTAACTCTGGAGCTACCCTCCTCTCAGGAGGTCTTGAGATGAATTTCCTGTTTTTTAAGCCATTTTGGTAGGGCATTGTTTTACCAGCAGCCAAAAGTATTCTGATAGAAAAATACTATCCTCATCTCACAGAGTTATTTTTAAAACTAGCTGAAAACAGTAATGTATATAAAGTATTCAGGACAAACTGAATGATCAACAAATGCTAGTTCTCAACTTGATTCTTGAAACATGTTGATCTTGACTCATTCAAACGAGTTAGTGCTTTACTCTGCGTGTTTTTAATAATTGCTCCTTTCCCTGGTTCCCCAAAACAGAATTAACGGCAGAAGTCATTGCCTTCTCTTCTATATTCATCTGAAAGATAATATCAAGTATGTAAGGTTATTTTAAACAGTAAGAATGATATTTAATTCAGACAATAAGCACTGTAGTGTTGATTGCAGTGTAGAAAAAAATATAATTAAATGGAGTAATTTTCATGACTGTGTAAATCAATTTAATCTAAATAAAATCCAACTCAGACCAACGAGTCAACAGAGCAGCCAAGTGTTCTGAATTTGGGGTCTACCTAGTTTAATTGAAAAGCTGCTTTCTGTTGAGAAAAGATATATTTTGTACGTTAGAGTACACATATGTGAAGGTGGCCACATTTTCTCTGAAATTTCATCTCATCCTTATTTCAGAAAGCCACCTGTACCTTCTGCTTGAAACCTTCTCTGTCCCCCAAAGATCTTCACATGGCTGACTCCTCATCATTATTTAGGGGTCAATTCAAATGTCACCTTTTCAGAAAGGCGTTCAGAGATTACCCAACAAAAGTAAACTTCCCATTACCACCATCATCATGCGCATAGTCTCTATCACTCAACCTGTTTCTATTTTAATCCGTCACAGCACTCAGCACTACCTGATAGTTCCTTTACAATAATTTGTTTCCGTCAATGGGTTCCAATCCTAGCTGATTCGGATTTAATTAGTCTGGGGTGAGACTGGGACATAGATATTTTTTTAAAGTACCACTCAGTGATTTCTAATGTGCAGCTAGATCTAAAAACCACTGGTTTATGTGTTTCTTGGGTCTCTCCCAACACTAGAAAGTAAGTTCCAAGAAAATAAAAGAACTGGCTTATTTTGTTCATTGTAGTCTTCCTGGCATCTTGATGAGCACGTGGCACACTGCAGACATTCAGTTAAGACTTGTGGACAGACTAACTGCGTGTAATTTGTGTTTTCCCCAGTAGTCTGTGAGCTCCTAGAGGACAAGTACTATGTCTAGCCCACTCTGCATGAAAAAAATGAGTCACTCAAGAAAGTTCATTAAATAAATGAATGATAAATTGCATCATGTGGTATAAAGAAGACAAAGATGAAACCAGATGTGACCACTGTCCTCAAAGAGCTTGCAACGTGGTCAAAAGAAAAAACTATCCAGATTGCTGTTATACACACTAGAATGAGCTAAATGCTGTGAAGAAAGAAGAAAAAATTTCAGGGGAGGCAAAGACTGTTTCATATCGGAGAGGGGAGGGAAGAAACCAAGGAAGGCTTCATAAAAGAGGTAGCATTTGAACTGAGCCTTGTAGGACAGATGGAATTTGGCTAATCAGAGAATCGAGACTGCAGGGATGAAGTGTGGAAGGGGAAGCAGGAAAGTTGTTCCAGGGAGAGAGAAGAATATAAACAACCTATCAGCCCAGCTGGAGGTTAGGAGGGCCTGAACTAAGACACTGGCTATCAACATGGAAAAGAGTAGACAGTGTTGCAGTATTTTTCCATTCACAATGCAAAAGGCTATGCATCTTACTGCAACTGGGGTTGTGTGGTGAGCAAAATAGTGAAATTGAGTTTACATAATCAAGGGTGTCTTTAATAGTCATGAAATCAGTCAAGGAGCTGGTTTTGAGGAATGGGGAAGGCGATGATGAGCATGGATTTTGATATGTGAGTTTCAATTTCAGTGGGTTGGATGTTCTGGTGAATTTGCAGGCAGTTTGTTGTGCAAGCTCAGAGAGTATGTGAGGTATCAGGGTACTGAATCAGTTTCAGGAATGACCCACACAGCAACTATGATTGAAATCACAGGAAAGGATTTAATTAAGGGAGAGGGAGAAATTAAGTGCACAAAAATCAAATTTTAAGAACACTAATATTTAGGGAGTAGGAATTGTAGTTACTAGAGAAGTTGGAGCCCTCAGAGAGGTTGGAGGATAGCAAGGTTAGTAGAGACACACAAAAGTCAAGGAGAAGCTTCATTGGCAGCAGGTTTGTTTTACTTATTTTTTAATTACATTATGCATATATGGAAAAATTAAGCAAGTTTACAGGCAAAGAGGAAAAGACCAATAAGAAGAAACTAAATATGTAGGAAAGAAACAGAACTATTGTCAGAACATGACCTCTTAGAAAACAAAAGGGAATGGGATATATAGTCCAAGTGGAGGGTTTATTCTTGGCTTGAAGGAAAGGTTATGCTAATTTGACCTAGAAAGGAAGAAGAGAATGAATGATGCTATGGTCTGAATCTTTGTGTTCCCCAAAATTCTTAGTGGGGCCTTTGGGAGATGATTAGGTCACAAGGATGGAGCCCTCATGAATGGGATTAGTACCCTTATAAAAGAGGCTTGAGGGAGCTAGCTGGCCCCTTCTGCCATGTAAGAACCCACAGGAGGCTCCATCTATGAGGAACAGACCCTCACCAGACATCAAATCTGCTGGCATTTGATCTTGGACTTTCCAGCCTCCAGAACTATAGGAAATAAATTTCTCTTGTTTATAAGTTACCTAGTCTATGGTAATTTGTTACAGCAGTTCCAATGGACTAAGACAAATGAAGACAGAGAGAAATTTTGAGGTGGTAAGGGATGAGGTTGAGGAAGCCTGTAATATATGCCTTCTCAGAAAAAGAGGTGAGGCCCCTTACAATGAATAAAGGGAGTGGGGACTTGGGTTGAATGGTTTCCATTGAAAATGCTCAGAGGAGTATGAAAAGTGAAATAAAGAAAGAAGGAAAAGATTTTCAAAGAATAGCAAAGGCCCTGCTGAGATATAACGCATCTGGAGTAGAACCAATCAGCCCAGTTTCCAGCCCCTCTCCCCGACCTCTGAGTGCTGGGCACCCAGGGAAGAGGATGGGGCAGAGCCTCACCCCACAACCAGGTTGGGGCAATGGGGGGAAGACCAGGGACAGGCAGGAAGGGGCCAAGAGACTGGTGTGGCTTTTCAAAGCCTTTCCTAAGAGCTTTACTATTTACGCATATTTGAAAAGAGATAAAAGGGCTGATCCTGTCTTATCTCAAGATGGTACCACTTCTAAGAAACATATTATCACTAAAGTTTGAGAAATAAGCTCTCTCTTTTTCAATGTTTAATAAAGTCCTCTAGGGGTTGCCTGAACATTGACTCCCATTAAATCCAATTTGTTTTCTTTGACATAAGAGTTTTTAAGGAACCACATGTATCTCTAATACTCTTACCTGAAAATTTGAATCTCTGTTCCACAGTGGCATCTTTTACGCTCAAATAAATTTGGACAGAAACTCCATTTTTACATAGGGTATCAAATTTAAACAGTCCCTTCTTTAAAAAAAAAAAAATTGATCTTACAATTTTAAAAGCGGCTAAGTATAAAGCCTTAGCCCTAAAATGGAGGGAAGGGAAATGGAGTTTGGGTTGGGAGGTGAGGCATTAATCAACTGTGCAACACTAAATTCCAGGCCTGTGCATTCTCCATCATGGGGGGTTGATATAGGCTGGGTTGCCCCCACATCATTTTCAGCTCTACCATGTCCCAGGCCAGAGACTAAGTCTTTTTTTGGGGGGGAAGGAGTATTTTTAATTGACAAATAATAATTGTATATACAAATAATAATTATATATACGGGGTACAATGTGATGTTTTGACATGTATATATTATGGGATAACCAAATCAGTCTAATTAACCTATCCATCACCTTTGGGGTGGAATGGCGGCAGGACTAAGTCTTAACACAGCTCTGTAACTCTGCTCTCCCACCCAGGTCTAGTAAAGCCAGGCACTTGGATTCTCCCAGTCATTTTAGAATGAATAGATTTGCAAGTTAAATAAAGTTGGGAGTCATTACTCACAACCTCCCTCCCAACACAGGCACAGAGTACATTACAGAAAGTTAACATTAATCATTCAGGAGCTCTTCAGACCATTTAAGGTCAATGTCTGCACCCACATCATAAAGCTCAGCTATTGTTGCTATTCAACAGAGTCTCCCTAATCTTTCTGCCCAGCTTTCCTCTTCTCTGTCCATACCCTGCCTCACCGGTTTCAGGATTAGGTGTGAAATCTGCTGTGGAAAATGAAACAGAGGGATTCTTTATTTTTAAAAGTGAAAGAAACTTAGATTAGAATCCCATTTCATCAGTAGAAACTTGTCTCAGAAACCTATTGTACTGTGTAACTACTATAGCCCCTTCTCCATGGGTTAATTCTCTCCATCATAAAGGGCTTAGGAGCACTGTAGTATATTAGTTTCTTTTATTCTCTCTTTTTCTGACTCTGCTAATCTATTGAGCATTTTTCTCATCCTGAGAAACTTCAGCTCATGAATGGGAACCAGAGATGCACTGAGGCAACACCTTCTAGGGCTTCCTTGGTAGTAGGCTAGTCATGACTTAACCAGCAGGGTCACTCATGTGACTATCTACAAGAAAGATCTGAATTTCACTGCCAGGTTCTTGACATCACCAATTAGCAGGAGCTACACATATTTTCTTATTCTGTCCTTTGATTTTAAAAGTTACTTTCCAGAGAAGTATTTAATTTGGGCAGGGTTAACAATGTTGTCCATAGGAGATTAAATAAAAATATTATAATCACAATCTAATGACACATTATGTTAAGAGATCCCACCATTTTAAAATGTCTCCTCAATAGCAATCTGATTAAAAATTGGCAAAGAACTTGCATAGACGTTTCTCCAAAGAAGATATACAAGTGGTCAAAAGCACAAGAAAAGGTGCTCAACATTACTAATTGTTAGGGAAATGCAAATCAAAACCACAAGGAGATACCACTTAGGATGTTATTATCAAAAACAAACAAAAAGCAGAAAGTAAGGATTGGTGAGGAAGTGGAGAAATTGGAGCCCTCGCTCCCTGCTGGTGGGAACGTAAAATGGTGCAGCTGCTGTGCAAAACAGAATGGCAGCTCCTCAAAAAATTAAACATATAATTACTATGTCCCAGCAATTCCACTTCTGGGTACCCAAAAGAAGTGAAAGCAGGGACTCTGACAGATATTTGTATACCCATGTTCACGGCAGCATCATTCACAATAGCCAAAAGGTGGCCCAAGTGTCTATCAAAGGACAAATAAAGTGGGGTATATGCATACAATGGAATTATTATTCAGCCTTAAAAAAGAGAAAATTCTAACACGTGTGACAACTTGGATGAATCTTAAAGACATTATGCTAAGCAAATTCTGCCAGTCACCAAAGGACACACATACCACATGATTCCACTTACATGAGGTCCTCAGTCCAGTGTATAGACAGAAACAGTGAGTGCTAGGGGCTGGGAGACGCAGCGACGGGGAGTTCTTGTTTGATAGGTACAGTTTCTGTTTCGAAAGATCAAGAAAGTTCTGTGGACGGGTGGCGGTGACAGCAGCACGACAGTGTGAACATACGTAATACCACAGAACTGTACACTTAAAAATGGTTAAAATGGGCAATTTTATTTTATCACAATAAAGAAGTCTCCTTAAACCTTTGAGGCAGTGGCAAAGGTCAAGAATACGTTAACTCTTCCTTACGCCACCACCACCAAAAACAAAATGGCATTTGAGTACCTTCTATACAGCAGGCGCTCACTCGTCCACACACAAAAGCAAAAACAAAGCATTATTATGCACTACCCACTCTTCTTTACAACGAAGAAACTAAGGTTCATAAGCTAATGTTCCAGGTCAAGTAGTAAGAGCCAGTGGTAGGATCCAAAGACAGGTCCGCCCAGCTCCACAGCCTGTGTTCTTTTCACTCCATGGTGTTCTTTTCTTCTCCCACAGAAATCTTTCATGAACAGGCTTTCTACTTTGACTATACAGCTTTTGGACTTAAAAGTTGGGCCTGCCTTTTGAAGTAAGCTAAAAAAGTCGGTCAACCAAACACATTCACCACATGCCCACCATATGAGACCCAGCCAGGGCTGGCCATGAAATAATGGAGTCATGTTTCCATTCAGCCACTGGCCATATGGAAGAAAGAAAAAAACACAAAAAATCCATACAATTAAAATTTTAGTGTTGGTCGTCTCCTGAGCAAAAAGCATTATGTCTTTCAATATTCCATATGGCCAGAATAAGTGGAACTAGTCTCATTTTACAGCGTAGGAGCATATTCTCTTTTTCCTAAACACTCTACCATCATAGTTACTAATCTGTTGTTACTCACTAATGTTCTGCTTAAAGCTAGAATTTAACAATCAAGAAAATGTTTTTGTGCTGTGCAGAAAATAGGCACCTCTTAGTTGTTTTCAGAAAGATGGCAGGGGACCC
Organism: Lepilemur ruficaudatus; assembly: GCA_963574885.1. Classification (NCBI taxonomy): domain Eukaryota; kingdom Metazoa; phylum Chordata; class Mammalia; order Primates; family Lepilemuridae; genus Lepilemur; species Lepilemur ruficaudatus. Next base: position 76,962 of record CAUYRT010056617.1, read on the forward strand.
TCTAGACTCTACTATGCCTATTGGGCAAGGTTTCATTTTCTTACTCTTGTGTGAAACACACACAGAAGGGTAACGCAGATTGTCTACACGTCCCCAAACAAAGCAGGGTGTTGGCATTATCTAGTGAATATTAAGTACCAAAAAGTAAGCCCTGTCCTCATTCATACAGCACAGATGCCCAACTTTTTTCTTCATTTAATAACATGCAGCTTGATCACAGAACTCCATCAGGGACATTCTAGAGAAGATCTACTCTAGGTCTCCTCTCTGGGAAGATTATCTTTACATATTTTACTTTCAGATGCAAATGGGAAGTGGAACTGTGGAAGCTGTAGCGTGACTCGTTTTGCCCACAGGTTTGATTAAATTCAGTGAATCCTTCAGAGGAGCTTCATGGTTTCCTCACCAGCAATACTTTGTCATGGTGCAGGTTTACTTTAATGGGAATAACCACAGAGAAACAGACATTTTTTTTCTTTAGTATCTATAAAAGCTTCCTAGCTCTGAAAATGTGCCGCTACCCCACACATTTTGAGAAGCCAAGTCAATTTCATAAAGATAGCATTAAAAAAAAACTACAGCTCTTCACAACTGAGAATGGTGATAAACGAGGAAGTATATACATACACTCTCAGCTGGCAGACATGGCGTTTAAAAACCTGTATTTTAAAAATTTATGAGTGTCAAAATATGACATTTGTATTATTTTTACTCCACTATAAGCAGTTTTTTTCTCTTTCTTACGAAAAACTATCTCCTTTCATTATAAAAACTCATGAAAAAACCTTTATCGATGACTATGTATTGCTTAACTGTACTTTCTGTTGAAGATAAAAAGCTTAATTTTTTAAATCATGCTACACTAGGGTATTAAACTCTTTCTCCTACATATTCTGTCAAACGAATCTCCCCATCTCAGTTCTAATCCATTAGACCTATTTATTGCACTTGCACATACCATTCATAAATATGAACAAGTCACGGTCCCGGGCTCCTATTAAGAACATTCGTTGCTCAAGAAAATCAAAGAATAAAAATCATGTTCTGATTTTACTACTTCAGCCTATCTACAGCATAGATATACAGGTAAGGAAACATCCCAGCTGCACCTTTATATTTTGTCACTTACTGAGGTTAACATCCACCTCGACCTAGAGATAAATAAAAGCCATTTAAACAAAACCCATATATACACCAGTATCTGGTTCTGGACAAGTTACCGTCCCTAAACCCTCCACGCTCCTTTGAAGGAGGATGCAACTTTAGGATAAGACCTACTGGCAAATGGTAGCTGTTTCTGAGGTTATCCTGAAAGCAGCTGCACAGAGCTGAGGGAGGAAGACACTGTTTTTCAATGGTAAATACTGCCCCTCACATACGCAATTCAAGCCTTTGTTGGCAAAATCTGAGTACAAAAGGATTTAATCCCCCCAAACACCAAATTACAGCCTTCATGTTGCAAACCAGAAGACACCCCAGTGCAATGTGTAAGAAAGAATGCAATTAACATTTTACACTTACACCCCTAAAACCAGGGAACTGCAACGTTCTGATGATCAGACCACAGCTTCACAGCCCTAATGGATTTGGATTCAGCCCCGGTTTTCTTCCGAGAACTATGCAAACAGCTTCTTGCATTTAGCGTGTTGTCCTGGCGAGTCACCAAAGCTAAGCACCGATTTTTCAAAAAAGCAAATGTGTCATAAATTTGGTCATTCGCAAAGACCCTTCCACAAGAACCCATCCTAATCATTTCCCCAATCCTGTAAGCCACGTCCCTATCTTCTCTTAGAAATCGACCCCTAAAACCACAGGCGATGGTCATCTTTCTCAATTAAAAAGGCGTAACATGGAAAATGTTTCCTTTACCTTAGCTCCTGAGGCTTGGTCAGAGGAGAGTGGCTTTTCCCCTCTCCAGAGCCGATGCGTGCAGGCGAGCTCCGGCGCAGCCCAGCCCAGCCCAGCCCAGCCCAGCAGTAGTAGGAGTTGCCCAAGGAGCACGGCGGCAGCGCTGTGTGTATGTGTAGCAGCAGCGGCGGCGGCTGCAGCCCAGGGACTAGTCCCCACCCAGCTTTGTCTTCAGTCAACGTTCTTTCTACAGGAAGCAGCGCATCTCCCACTTCCTCCTCTTCTTGGTAGCTGTTAGCAGCTTGCTTCTTTTCCCTCTCATTTCCATTTGAGGGCTTCCTCCAGCGGTTTTGTCTGCTCCTGGGCTGCTGGCAGTGATTTGACTAGAATCCCCTCTGCCCCTTTGTTCAAGTCCCTCGGACGCTGTCTGTTCCTTCCTTCCCTTTCTCATTCCCCCACCCTCATCACTACCACGGCCCCCCCAGACCGCTCAGTCGGCCCCTTCCTGGCACTCAGCCTGCTTCCTCAGCCCGGACTTGGTCTGCTGTTCTTGCTGTTGCTGCCGCCGCCGCTGCTGTTCTTTTGGGCCAACAGCCCCTGGCCAGGTTCTTGGCCCTGAGATCCAGCACCAGCCTCAACTATACCTCCTGATTTCCCGCGGTCCCTATCAAGTCAGCTAGCTGAGAGCTTGCCGTTTGCAGCCTCTCACTGCAGCATTTTTCTCTGTGGCCAACATTCCAGATGCTTCATTTCTCCAAGGTCCCACTACCACTGAGATCTTACTTAACCCACATGCTCAGAAAAGAATGACCCTGATAAGTATTCATGTGGGGCATAGGAACTAAACCAAGTCCTGCAATGCTACCTTAGAGGCCCATGGTAAAGACATATTCCCCCAAGATGCTCAAAGATGGGAAAGAATGAGTTGGTGCTGAACACTGCATTTGGCAACCCAGAAACGGAATGCCTGCCTCCTCCACCCCCCACACACTGGTAGGGCTGAAAGGACCCTCAGGGTCCTCCAGCCCCTTCCCTTCATTTTAGGAGGTAGTGTAGTGTCATGGATAAGGGTAGAGATTGCAGGCAGTCTTGCTGTCAGAGTTTGAATCCAAGATGCCATTACTGACTGTATGAACTTGGGCAAATTATTTAACTTCTATGTGCCTCAATTTCCCCATCTACAAAATAGAAATGATTATAGTCATTCTCCACAGTGGAAATCTGAGGATTAAATGAGATGGTACAAGAAATGCTAATAATAGTTCCAGGAGCATAGGAAGTACTCAACACATATTAGCTCTTACTATTCTTAAAGGACGTTGGAGCTCAGAGACAGCAAGTGACTTGGGCAGTCAGCAGCCAGACCAGGACCAGTACTTGGTTTTCCAACTCTTCACTTATAGCACAGTCATGACTAAGCCTTGAAGCTCTTAGTGATTTATTCAATTTGTGAGTCATTCTCCCCCCAATACCAATACAAGTTGCTTTGGAGGAGCTACAGATTAAACACAGGATGGGGGCAGGGAAATCCTTGTTCTAATGTCCAGGTAACACTGTTGAGTTAAAAAAACCTCCCCTTAGGAATCAGTGCCTGGAAAGCAAATCTTCCCAGGTAACAGAGTTAATTTCCCACCTCTACCTTTTTAATCCAGTCTTGTCTTAATCCTCCAGCAAGTAAACAGACAGGAAATGTTAGAAATCTAGGGCTGACGCAGAATAACTCAGCAGGTGAGCCTTCCTAACACACCTTGGGGACTACAGCACATTAACCTGGAAGGTACAGAATTTAATTTCTATGAAATATTCTGAGACAGTCCCAAGATACCCTTTGATTTGATTTCATGTTCCAGGACCAGAGTTTGCTTATTTTTTCCTGGAAATCGTTCATCAAAAAGGACCCAGATGTTATAATAACTCACTAGCACCTGAAAATTACAAAATGGGTTGTTTCAAGAATGAAAATGAGGAACTACATTAGAACCATCAGCAAATAGAATTATAGTAGTAGGAGAGGATTGGTCATAGAGCCAACAACATGTGAGTTACTCACAAATCAGGAATCCTGGTGCCAATGGTTATCATGAGCTTTTAAATGTAAATTTACATATACATGATGCCAAGTTGAAGAAAGATGAAAAACGTGTTATTAATGGTTGGAAAGATTATGGAAACAAGTTTTGGTTAATTTTAGACCAGTGGATTCTGGCATTAACTCAAGCTTCAAATACTGTAGATCTTTTTTAAAACAGTATCTCTCTTTCTCTCTTCTCCCCTCCCACCTCTGTCTCAACCATCAGAATGGTTGGTACTTATATTTAAACCTACATAGGAAAACCTCTTTCAAATGATAAAATGGCTAGGAATTTGGGCTGCTGCCTTCTAACCAGTTCTTCATCTCTGGCCCTCACAGTAGGTGAATCTGGCTATTGCTGGGAGGTGCCAATAAAACTCTCTTCAAAGCTAAAAACTAGGTTTGAAGATCTTTCTCTACCTGTCATTAATACCTTATTGCTTTCAACTGGTCCTAACAGCCTCTTTTTCAGGAGAGAAAAGTAAAGTGTGAGGGTGAGGACTGGCCAAGAGAGAAGATTAATCCAGTTTAGAGCTCTTAACACAAGCACAATAGGTACTCACACTAAATCTGCAAAGTGTTCATTTCTTAGGAGAAATAACATCTCACCATTAACAATTTATGCATCAATTACTAACCATGAGCTTATCCGAGACACACTTTATCAGTGCATAAAACAAAAGTCTGTAAACTAACATTCATCAATGGCCCTACTTGCAGGCATTAGTACCTTGTGTTTCTTTTTCTTTCTTTTTTTTTTTGAGACGGAGTCTCACTCTGTTGCCTGGGCTAGAGTGCTATGGCATCAGCCTAGCTCACAGCAACCTCAAACTCCTGGGCTCAAGTGATCCTTCTGCCTCAGCCTCCCGAGTAGCTGGGACTACAGGCATGCGCCACCATGCCCGGCTAATTTTTTCTATATATTTTTAGTTGGCCAATTAATTTCTTTCTAGTTTTTAGTAGAGACAGGGTCTCGCTCTTGCTCAGGCTGGTTTTGAACTCCTGACCTAGAACAATACACCCACCTCGGCCTCCCAGAGTGCTAGGATTACAGGCGTGAGCCACTGCACCCGGCCGAAATTTACTCTTTAAAATGTACATTGCTGTGATTTTTAGTGTATTCACTATATTGTGTAGTCATCACTGTCTAATTTCAGAACATTTTCATCACCCCCTAAAAGGAACCCTGTACCTATTAGCAGTTAGTCTAAATTCCCCATCCCTTGACAACTACTAATCTGCTTTCTGTCTGTGGGATGGATGTTGCCCTCTGGATATTTCTTATAAATGGAATCGTATAATATGTGGCTTTTTTGTGACTGGCTTCTTGCACTTAACATGATCTCAAAGTTCACCAATGTTTTAGTGTGTAACAGTACTTCATTCCATTTTAGGGCTGAATAATATTCTTTTGTATGGACATACTACGTTTTTGTTTAACTGTCCGTGGATGGTCATTTGGATTTCTGCCACTTTTTGGCTATTATCAATAATGCTGTTGTGAACATATGTGTAAAGTTTCTGTGTGAACATATGTTTTCAATACTCCTGGTTGTATACATACCCAAGGTAGAATTGCTGGGTCATGTTTGACTTTTTGAGGAACTGTCAAACTGTTTTCCAAAGCAGTTGCACTATTTTACATGCCAGAAATGTAAGAAGGTTCCAGGACCATTCTTATTTTTTTTTTTGAATTTGGAATATGTTTTTATTACTTAATTTTTTTTTTTACAAAATGCCTTCCCTGTTAATTTATTTAAATTAATTTTCCTTTGACTCCAAATTGTGTATGGTTGCTCTTGTGTGCAGGCATATACTCCCCACCCCCACAATATTTTTTAGAGCAGCTTTTAGGTTCACAACAAAATTGAGCAGAAAGTAGAGACAATTCCTACATCACCTCCATAGTTTTTCATTTTCCAGAATGTCATGTATGGTCCGTTGGTATCTTTGGGGGATTGGTTCTGGGACATTCCCCCCATGCCAAAATCCCAAGGTGCTCAAGTCCCTTTTATGTAAGATGATGTGGTATTTACATGTAACCTACACATGTCCTCCAGTATACTTCAAATCATCTCTAGATTACTTACAATGTCTAACATTATGTAAATGCTGTGTAAATAGTTACTATACTTTGTTTTCTAAATTTGTATTATTTTTTATTGTGTTATTTATTTATTTTGAGACAAACTCTCGTTCTGTCACCCTGGCTAGAGTGCAGTGGTGTCATCATAGTTCACTGCAACCTCAAACTCCTGGGCTCAAACGATCTTCCCACCTCCGCCTCCCAAGTAGCTGGGACTATAGGTGCTGTGCCACCACACCCAGCTAATTTTTCTGTTTTGTAGAGCCAGGGTCTCCCTTTTGCTCAGGCTGGTATTGTGTTATTTTTTGTTTTTTCCCAAATATTTTCGGTCCACTATGGGTTCAATCTGTGGATGGGAAACCCAGAGATACAGAGGCTGACTGTGGAGCCACATATTAATAGTATGTAGCTTTTTTTTTTTTTTCTTTTGAGATAGAGTCTCACTTTTGTTTTGGGCTAGAGTGCCGTGGTGTCAGCCTAGCTCACAGCAACCTCGGACTCCTAGGCTCAAGTGAGCCTTCTGCCTCAGCCTCTCGAGTAGCCAGGACTACAGGCATGCGCCATCATGCCCAGCTAATTTTTTCTATATACATTTTTAGTTGGCCAATTAATTTCTTTCTATTTTTAGTAGAGACAGGGTCTTGCTCTTGCTCAGGCTGATTTTGAACTCCTGACCTTGAGCGATCCGCCCACCTCAGCCTCCCAGAGTGCTAGGATTACAGGCGTGAGCCACCGCACCCGGCTTAGTATGTAGCATTTTCACTTAGTAGCAGTGCATTTTAAGTTCCTCCATGTCTTTTTTGTTGCTTGGTTTTTATTTTTAGGGCTGAATAATATTCCATTGTATGGATGTACCACAGTTTATTTGTCCCTTCACCTTTTGAAGGGCATCTTGGTTGCTTCCAAGTTTTGGCAACTATAAATAAAGGCTACCATGTGCAGGCATCCATGTTCAGGTATCCATGTTCAGGTTTTTGTGTGGACATAAGTTTTCAAGTAATTGGGTAAATACCAAGGATTGTGATTGCTAATCATACAGTGTGAGTATGTTTAGTTTTGTTAGAAATTGCCAAATGGTTTTCTGAAGTGGTTGTACCATTTTACATTCCTACCAGCAATGAATGAGAGTTCTTGTTGCTCTACTTTTAGTTTAGCATTTGGAGTTGTTTGTGTTTTGGATTATAACTGTCCTGATAGGTGTGTAGTAGTATCTCCTCGTTTTAATTTACATTTCTCTAATGAAATACAGTGTTGAGCATCTTTACATATGCTTGCTTTGCTTGTTTGCTTTGTTGTCTGTTCAGATCTTTTGCACATTTTGAAATTATATTCTCTGTATTTCCTTCCTCCTGACCTTTACTTTGTTTTTAGGTGGAATCATATTGGGCATTGTTTCTAGTCATTTATGAGTAAGTGTTAAGTGGCAGCCAACATTTACTTGATTACATTTAGCACTATATGTGTACCTTTAAAATGTTTTTAAACTCTTTCTACCAGTTAGGATCCTGTGGAGGCCTGTTGGAGGCCTGTTGGGAATAGGACTTCTAAAAGGCAAACATATCTGAAAGGCTGTGTTCCAAGGCCATTTTTGCTGACTGAGGTCTCTGGAACCAAAGGGAGCCCACAGCTCTTCTTATAATTGATTTATTTTTTATTTTTATTTATGCTTGAGATGAAATTTAATTCTGTTTGGGCAAGAGATGTGCTTTTGTGTAGAAAGCAAAGAACAGCACAGTGACTCTTGGTGGCAAACCTGACAAAACCAGAGTAATCTGGGAAAAGATAACTTGTGCCCCTGGATATACAGTGGCATGGTTTGTGCCAAATTCTGAAGCAACCTTCCTGCTCAGGCCATTGGACACAGAATACCCTTCAAGGGTATTGTATAAAAACTCTAATGAAAAGTTAATAAATAAAAGTGGATTTGTGCTCTTGTTAAGTAAAAAAATAAAAAAGGTTCTTCAGTGGCTTAATCTAAAGGAAAGACTAATATTTTGAGACAGAGTCTTGCTCTGTCACCTTGGTGGAGTGCAGTGGCATCATCTTAGCTCACTGCAACCTCAAACTCCTGGGCTTAAGCGATCCTCTTGCCTCAGCCTCCTGAGTAGCTGGGACTACCGAGGGCGCACACCATGACCCCCTGCTAATTTTTCTATTTGCAGTATATACAGGGTCTCTGAGCTTAAGTGATCCTTCCACCTTGGCCTCCCAGAATGCTAGAATTAATGACATGAGCCGCCAAACCAGGCCCATAAGAAAGACTAACTTTAATGCCACCTTGCCTTTGGCTCTCCTTCCAGTGATGCTACCAAAGGCAGTGATTACATTATTTTGGAGTATTATAAAGTCTCTAATTGTAAAGGAATGAGACCTGTAGTGGCTCCCAAACCTAGTCAATCATAATCACCTGGGAGGCTTTAAAAATGCAGATTCCATCTCTGGTCATTGTGATTCAGTAGTCTGAGTGAAATCTGTTTCTGAAATGCTTGTCTGGTGATTGTGATTATTAATCAGGTTTGAAATTAGTATACTACAAGACCAAATGCTTTTAATGATTTGGTATAATGCATGGCTCCAACCTCTCTCCCTTCAACCTCCTCACTCTTATTCGCATTTTAAACTTTAGTAATACATCACTCCCTTTTCTGTAATTGCATTGATTTGCGCTGCACATGCTTAAGTTGTTGCACTTCTATTTTTTATAGTTGTTACTTTCACTTTTCTGTTTCTAGTACATTGAAGCCACTGTTAACAGGAACTGATTGGTTTTGAATATGCTAGAACTTTTTGTTGGATTTAATTGAAATACACTGTGGTGTTTGATTACTTAGGTGAAAGCATTACATGCCCATAAAAAGAACTATTAATAACACTTGTTAACATTTAATGAATACTTTTCTGTGTGTTTTTACACCAACCCTTTGTCATAGGTAACTGTTATTTCCATTTTACAAAGAAGAAAAACATGAACGAGAGGTTAAATAGCTTGATCAACATTAAACAGTTAATAAACTAGGTAATAAAGCCAGGAACTGCTGAGTTGCTTTTGACCAGTATGTAATACTATCTCAAGTCAATATCAGTACCTTAAACTTTGTAAAAAGATTTTTTAAAAGTCTAATTAAAAAATTTTTAACTCCTAATTTTATTTTTTTAATAAATAATACATTGCTCAAAATTAAGTCCTGTACTCACTGTGATCCTGTCTGCCTTCACGTCTGAGTTGGTAACAAAGCACTTTTTTTAGTACTGCGTGTATCCATCCCTCTAGTGTTTCTTTATGCCAGTAGATATAAACAAATATTTATTTTCCTCCCTTTTGGATACAACATGTGGTAAACTGTATACCCTATTTTTTCCCTACGTGAACTTTGACTAATATATACCCTATTTTTCACTTTACAGTTTTCATTTAACATACCTTGATGATCATTCAAAACCTGCTAATACAGAGCATCCTCACTTTTTTCTGACAGCTGTGTTCTGTGTGTATGGGCCATGGTTAATTTAACTAGTCCACTATTGCTGGACAGTTACGTTAATTTTCACAAAACATGTAGCTGTGTTCTTGCTTAAATGTGTGAGCAACCAGCTTTGCTGCCTCAAAATAAACTCAGTGTTACTGCCTTTTTTGTTGTTACAGAGTTATTAGCAGTTGTAAAAAATTTAAAATTTTGTGTAATGCCTTATTTATTGCATGGCTTGCATTTATATTTGAACTTAAATTAGGGGTCACAGATGTTTTAGCTTTGAAAGCTGTTAACCAGGGCTTGGTTCCATTTAAACTGTCTTTCACTGACATCTCTGTGAAACAGTGAGAAAGATGAAACAAAGATTTTAAAAAGGGGATGGAATGGTTGCGAAGAGACAAAAGTGAGGGAGAAACAATGGATGAGTGTAATAATGCCACTAACAGTTGTCTCACTCAGATAGTAAAACTATTTCATAGTGGCTTAGACTAACATTTGTTACGTTGCTTTTTCCTAGAGCCTTTAAAAGTGGACCAGACTTACATAAACTTATATTTAAAAAGAAGATGTGGGAATAGGGATTGAGATTCTAGAAAATCTCTGTATCTGTGAATCTTTATACTTTGCACATGTCACTGCACCTTGGTCATTTCCTTCTTAGCACTTAATGTAATTCACAATTTAAAATTTTATTGTTTATTGTCTTTCTTTCTAGATTGATTGTAAGTTCTTTGAGAGAAGAGGCCTGGTTTTTTTTTTTTTCGTTTATGTGTACCCAGTGTGAGAGTAAAGAGCCTGGCACATAATAGGTGTTTGTTAAATATTTGTTAAATGAGTGAAGTTGCTGAGGACATTTCATTAAACTGTTAAGAGATGGAAAGCTGACATAATTTTTGTGGTACGATTTATAATTTTTATGGTGGGAATATATATACTAGGGGGAAAGAGTCCACAGGATGGAGATAATGTATTGGTAGTAAATTAATCCTCTTCCTCACCCACTCATTTGGTGTTGAAATGAACCTAGACTTCCTGGTTTTTATTATAAGATATCAAAAATAATTTATTCTCTCCTCTCCCTCTTGGGAGATGGAGTATCAAAGAAATCATGACTTTAATTAAAATGAATTGATTCTTGGGATTAATGCACTGTTGGGATTACTTTTTTCCATTCAGAATGAATAATTTTTATGAGGAATGTTTAAAGACTTGGCAATGCTAAGGGAAAATAAAAAATAAAGACAAAGCTTCATATTCTGTACCATAAATCAGCTGTATTAAAAAGTACTTTGGAAAGGAGTACAAATATTTTTAAATACTTTGTGATTTTTGGTGGTGGAATTATTGGCAGCTTTTATGTTTTCCTTAATTTTTTAAATGACCCAGCAAACATTATAAAGTAGGTGTTTTATTTAAATTGGTAAGCTTCAGAATAAATTGTTTATTTATGCCAACATACAGTCAGTGTTGCAAAAATAGTTTGTTATGAGACAGCAAAATGAACTTCTTCATATTTTTAGTGAATTTATAGACTAGTCTATCTTTCTCCCATTTCATTTTTTACTGATTTCTTTAAAAACTGCCAAATACACTCTTACTAAGATTTTATTATAATTGTATTCAGTTACTTCTGTTTATTTTGAGAATTTCTGTATTTTTAATATTTCATTTATTGCTAGTTAAAGTAATACATTTATACAGAAATTTAGCTATAGAAATGTAAAAAAAATTGCGTTAGTTTTTTATAATCTTAACCTTCCAGGAACAACCACTGCCATTTTTCGGGGTGCATATCTTTTCAGCATTTTTTCTATACGTATACCAAAGTGATTTTCAACCGGAGGCAGTTTTGCTCCCATGAGACATTTATTTGATAAGGTCTAGAGACATTTTTGTAACTCAAACTGGAGGCAGGTGCTACTGGCATTTAGTGGGTAGTCAGTGAGGCTGCTAAACATGCGCAGGGTAGCTTCCCACCCCCCAGATAAAAAAAAAATAACTCAAAGTGTTATAATGCTGAGATTGAGAAACCTCAGCACAACTATGTGTGTTTGCATGTGTGTGTAGATACATCCTTTCATGTCCAATACCTACAAAAATGCCTGGCAGTAATATAATTGTTGCACTAATTAATTGTGTGAATATGTTGATGCAAAATAAGCTCTTACTATAGTTAATTTATTTTAAATATTGTTTCATTTCAGGGTATATACAACTACTTCATTTTTTTTCTTTTCTAATTTTTTTTCCTTTTTTTTTCCACCCAACATGAACTTTGACTAATGCTACTTCATTTTTTAACAGCTACAGTGTTACACTTATGAAATACTGTTACTTCTTAAATTTTACTCAAATAACTCCTATCCAAATACTAGAAGACTTATGGCCAAAATACATAGGGAAAATGGGAAATTGTAGCTAAATGTACCTTTATTTACAAAGTACTCATTACAAAATTTTTCCTTTGTGTAGAGATTTTTGGGACACCCTGTAGTTGTTCCCTACCCAGTCTAGCTTTTCAGAAGCAGCCACTTCCAACTCTTTTGATATTTACTTCCTTAGTTTTAGGTAATAGACCTACACCATTGTTTCTTGTCTCTGGCAATATTAAACATTACCTTTTGACTTCCCATTATGGTAGTAGAGGACTTACCACACCTTTTGTATCTCCTTTCATCATATTCAAATATAAGTAATTAAATTAGTTAAATTGTTTTTATATTATTATGGCCATGTAAATAGTAATTCTTAAGAAGTATACTGTGATTACTTTTCATTTTCTGTACCTTTTTTTTTTTTTTTTTTTGGCTTGTAGTTATTTGCCTCCTTTTTTTGTTTTTTTGTTTTTTTTTTTTGAGACAGAGTCTCACTCTGCTGCCCGGGCTAGAGTGAGTGCCGTGGCATCAGCCTAACTCACAGCAACCTCAAACTCCTGGGCTCAAGCAATCCTTCTGCCTCAGCCTCCCAAGTAGCTGGGACTACAGGCATGCGCCACCACGCCCGGCTAATTTTTTCTATATATTTTTAGTTGGCCAATTAATTTCTTTCTATTT
>CAUYRT010056620.1:0-23730 GCA_963574885.1 Lepilemur ruficaudatus
ATCCAGGGGCGAACTGAATAACTGACTTTCTTGGGACCACACAGTGTATGAACATGAACTTCTTTTTTGTTTTTAATAACATCTTTATATTGAGATACAATTAACATACCATACAATATACCCGTTTAAAGTATACAATTCTATGGTTTTTAATATATTGACAGAGTTGTGCAATCATTACCACAATCAATTTTAGAATATTTTTATCACTCCAGAAAGAAATCTCAAACCAGTTTCTGTTTGGGATGATGAAAATGTTTTGGAAATGGACAGTGGTAGTGGTTGTCCAGTGTTGTGAATGAACTTAATACCACTGAATTGTATACTTAAAAATGGTTAAAATGGTGATTTGTGTTATGTATATTTTATCAAAATAAAGAAAAAAATAGAAACCCCATCCTCGTTAGCCCTCACTCCCGGTTTCCCTCCAACTGCCCTTAGGCAACTACTAATCTACTTTCTGTCTTTATAGATTTGCCTATTCTGGACATTTCATAAAATATGTGGTCTTTTGCTACTGGCTTCTTTTTTTTTGAGACAGCGTCTGGCTTTGTTGCCTGCGCTAGAGTTCAGTGATGTCATCATAGCTCACTATAACCTCAAGCTTAGGGGCTCAAGTGATCCTCCTGCCTTGGCCTCCCAAGTATTAATAGCTGGGACTGCAGGTGCATGCCACCACACCTGTCTAATTTTAAAAATTTTTTGCAGAGATAGTGTCTCACTGTGTTGACCAGGCTGGTCTCAAACTCTTGGACTCAAGTGATCCTCCCACCTTAGCCTCCCTAAGTGCTGGGATTTTAGGCGTGAGCCACCACACCTGGCCTGCTACTGGCTTCTTTCACTTAGCGTAATGTTTTCAAAGTTCATTTGTGTTGTGGCATCATATCAGTACCTCATCCCTTTTATTGTGGAATAATATTTCATTGTATAGATAGACTATATTTTATTCGTTCATCAGTTGATGGACATTTGGGTTACTTCTACTTTTTGTAGATTATGAATAATGCTTCTGTGAACATTTGTATACAAGTTTTTGTGTAGATGTGCTTTCAATTAAAAAAAATTCTTTTTTTTCCCCACATATAAGTATTGAGTTTATTTGGGCCAAACTTGAAGATTGCAACCCAGGAGCATAGATTCAAGTTGCCCTGAATACACACTCCAAGGAAATGCTAATTTTGAGAGAGTTTCCAGATACCTTATTCCCTGAATGACAGTCCAGGGGAAGCCTGGCTACTCTTGGCATTAACATTAGGGATGAGTTAATGAGGAAGTAACTTCCTAGCCAGCTTCCTGCCTGGCCTGCCTCTACCTCTGCCTGCTCTTCCCTCACACCCCCTTATTTCTCTGTCTGTGGAAGAAAGTTGCCAGCAACCTGCCAAGTTTCTTCCTGTCTGAGCTAGAGAAACAGGCAGTGCATTGTGTGATAAAAGATCAACATTCTTTCTTTTTTTTTTAAAATAAGGTATAAGGTATAGTAATGTGTGTTCATTCTGTACCTACACTGTTTAAATGAACATTTTTCCATTTGTGATTCTTCTAGTTGCGGTTGCCAATACCTATGCCTGTAAGGGGCTAGACAGGATTGAGGAGAGACTGCCTATCCTGAATCAGCCATCAACTCAGGTGAGCTTGGGACAAAAGTGCTGAAACTTGACACTTCTCATATTTTCATGTTCTACCTATTAGCACAGGCTGTGCATGCCACAGATGGGCAAATACTGGTTTGTTCTCTCAACTTGGATCTGGATGTATGTTTGAAAGAGTAATGGCCACCCTCTTACTTCCTGAACTGTCAGGTTATATCTAAGAAGCAGAGAAGAACTAGCCACCTTTGGACTAGAAAACTTTTCTTTCAATTTGTGGCTTTGCCCACGCAGATGAAACTGCTCTCAAATAACTAATTCACATGTGGTGTTAGATAAATGCAGAGGCGGTATATAGACCCTTTTCTCACCTGGCTTGGTGCAATGCTGATGGGGACTGCCATTTGTATGGGACAGCTAGTCAATGTTGACAAAAATGATAGTCTCATCCCTTCTAGTGATCCTTTGAGTCAGATAATGTCCTACTTTTTTTTTTTAAGTTAAGAATACAGAATAATACCAGTTAGGGAAAAATCTGGCTCTGTGTCTTTCATAATCTAAATACAATCATGTGTCACTTAACGACAGGAATAGGTTCTGAGAAATGCATCATTAGGCAGTTTCATCATGGTGAGAACATTATAGAGTGTACTTACACAAACCTAGATGGTATAGCCTGCTACACACCTACGCTATATGGTACAATTGCTCCCAGGTTACAAACCTTCACAGCATGTGACTGTACTGTACTATTAGCAACTGTAACACAATGGTGAGTGTTTGTGTATCTAAACATATCTAAACATAGAAAAAGTGGAGTAAAAATATGGTACAAAAGATAAAAAATAGTACATCTATATAGAGCAACTTCATTATAATCTTACAGGACCATGGTCTAATGTGCAGTCTATTGTTGGCCGAAGTATCATTAGGCAGCACACAATTGTAGGCAAGTTTAGCGTACAGCCTTCAGAATGCTTGTGTGCCTCTCTTTAAATTTTTCACTTACATTGCACGAGATTGTGCCAATGATGAGAGTGAGTTATTTTCCATTTTGGGTATTTTCTATAAATTTTGCTGAATAATAGTAAATTTTGTGTATAATATTAAAAGTTACCTTATTTAAAATTAACAAAAAAATTTGGTCAGTTATTGAAAGTCAAAGCCTCTAGTAAATGATAGTTTGGAGAAGACCTTCCCCTGAGGCATTAACAAATAATTTAGAGAAGGTTTTCTTGTCAGCTTTCCATGACCATGTGCCTCCCCATCCCCAGCTCCCCTTTCCCACCCTCACGTCTTTCCCTTGACCTAGACAGACTATATGCTAATACCTAAAGGGCCCAGTATAGCTTGATCTTCAGTTTCCTCACTGGATTTATGTTGACTTTGGAATGAGCTATAGAAAAGCTGTATAAGGTCACTAACAGGTAACAAGTTACCACCTTTATTCTGTGGCATTTTTTTTCTGTATGTCCATAAGCAAATGTGGGATTAATAATATGAACAGGATGTTTAATTTTTAAGATAAACTCTTAATGGATAAATCTTCTAACGATTCCAAAAGATTTATAAATCTCCTGAAATCATTTGAATTAATTAATGACTGTAGACTTTTCTTCCATGATGTGCTTTGGTTAAAAGCTAGTGTATGACACTTGGGTTTCCTTTTGAAGAAAAATAAAAAAAAATATAAAAAAAAAAAAGCTAGTGTAGCTGCCTTTTGCTAAAAAGAGTTACTTTTCAGATAGCAGTAAGTTTGCACTAAAATGGGCAAAACAGCAGATTCCAAGGGGTTACTTATTTCTAGTGTAATTATTAAAGCAATATAACCACTGTTTATAGGACTGGGAGTTCAAGCTTGTCTTGGAAACCCTTTGTAACCAGTCCATATATGAAGTCCTAAATGGACTCCCTAGCCAAATCTTACTTATCCTAAACTAGCACATATACACTATTATATATCTAATACATATGACCATTAGGTGGTTTTTTCGTTTCACAGGTAACAAAACTTAATACTTGGAGGTAGTCGTAGTTATTTAGATCAGGTCATAAATGTCATAGCTTTATTTGGCCCTCATTCTAATGGTCTTTCTACCATGTTCTGTACCCTCTAATGTGACATGGTGGCAGCCCCTAGAAAGTCACTGTAAGAAGTCCATATATCTCCCATGGCGGGCCATAACAACATGTAGTATTTCTTCCTACAGCTGTAGGGATAAAAAAGAGAAAATTCTCTTGCCTGTTTCCCAGCACTGGGACACTACATATGTGAATTCATACTATCCTGTGAGTACTTTCCAGGAGCATGACTGGATTATACCAGAGGGCATTTGTCCCTTTGCATATTCCACCTGTCCTGTAAGAAGATAAAAATGTATTGTTCTTACAAGATAACCTAGTTCTATGGATAATTTACTCTCACTGAGTTTGAAGAAATATAGTGACTTGGAAGAAAAAGGATTGAATTTATAAGTGTAAAAAGCTAATTGTTTTCACATTATTATCCCTTAAAAGAATTTAACATTAACTATTAGCTGTTCTTAATGGAATTAGCCCTTCATGAAATAGTACTGGAAGGCACACTAGAGGAATAACTAAACTGAAGGTTTTGTTTCTTCCTGTTTAGTCATATAACTAGAATTATGGCGTATCCTTAATTCTACTTAATTTCACTTGAAAATTTGGTCCTTGTAATTAAGTTTTCAAGTGGAAGGGGTGTAGTGCTGTTATCCCTGTCTTAAATGCCAGCCTTCACCACCCTCTTTGTGAGGGGCTTGATGAGGCACATGAAGGCTCAAAGCCAGTTTCTCTTATAATAAAAATGGCACTGGAGTAGTCAGGATCTAGGTTTTCAGTCCCCCTTTTATGTCTGATCTTAGACAAGTCACCAGTTTATGAAATGGCTTTGAAAACTTTATGTTCTATACCTAAGATATGCCTGGAGGAGATCTTTCATGTACTCTCTCCTTCCCTTACTCCTACTCCAATGTAGAAAGTAGAACTGTGAGTTAGCTCATTTGGATTGGGAACCTGGACCATTACCTCCCAATCAGCTTCTCCTGTGTTTCCCTTGCAGCAACCCAAAACTCACTAATATGTGGTTTACTTCCCTAGTATCAGTCTTCTGTTGTAAAAATACTTGTATAGTTTTTGAGGGGAACTGAATTCAGTCAAGCGTACAAAGATATAATTGTGTTATTGCATAGGCACAAAAGGAAAGAATTTGTTGTTCTAATTTGCATCTTCTCCTTCACACTTGAGCAAAATGGGAAAATGAGCTAGCTATTCCCATAGGCTACCTTTGGGTATCGTGAGTGGAGCTTGAGCAGGCTGGTGATTTGGAGGGCTTTATATGAGTGACAGATATCTGAGAGCACATCCATAGGATGGAGAACTGACATCTCTCCCTGTGTGTTGGCTTTCCGGGGCTGTGTGAAAAGGGCTGAGTGTGCGTGGTACCTGTGTCTGTGCTCATGGGCAGGCATGAGCTGCTCTCAGTATAAGCATGCCAACGTGGAAAAGGCCATTCTTCTCTCCAGTACTCCCTATATATCACTAAAGGTTCATCTAGTTAAGAAACAAAATCTTACCACCTTGACAAATTGACAGATTTCACATCTGTTTACCTCATTTGCTTCTCCAATAATCCTTGAGGAGTGGCAGGTAGGGCAGAGACACTTGATAGGGAAATTCAGGCTCATCACACCTTAGTGACTTGCCCAAGACCTAAAGCTAGAGAGTGAAAAGCCCAGTTTCTTTTTTTCTTTCTTTTTTTTTTTTTTTTGAGACAGAGTCTTACTCTGTTCCCTGGGCTAGAGTGCTGTGGCATCAGCTTAGCTCACAGCAACCTCAAACTCCTGGGCTCAGGCGATCCTCCTGCCTCAGCCTCCCAGGTAGCTGGGACAACAGGCATGCGCCACCATGCCTGGCTAATTTTTTCTATATATTTTTAGTTGACCAATTAATTTCTTTCTATTTTAGTAAAGTTGGGGTCTCGCTCTTGCTCAGGCTGGTTTCGAACTCCTGATCTTGAGCGATCCTTCCGCCTCAGCTTCCCAGAGTGCTAGGATTATAGGCGTGAGCCACCGCGCCCGGCTCCAGATTCTTTCTTTAACTCTTCAACCGTGCTGCCTTAGTCAGACCTCAAATATGTATTTTGTGCTTGTTTTCTCACCAGCCAAATGATCTGCTTTTCCACTTGCAGGTTGTTGCCAATGCTAAAGGTGTTGTGACTGGGGCGAAAGATGCTGTGACAACTACTGTGACCGGGGCCAAGGATTCTGTGGCCAGTACGATCACAGGAGTAATGGACAGGACCAAAGGAGCGGTGACTGGCGGTGTGGAGAAGACCAAGTCTGTTGTCAACGGCAGCATCAACACAGTCTTGGGAAGCCGGGTGATGCAGCTTGTGAGCAGTGGAGTCGAAAACGCACTCACTCAGTCAGAGCTGTTGGTAGACCAGTACCTCCCTCTCACTGCGGAAGAACTAGGTAATTGGAACTTTTTCTTGAAATAATGTTTTATATCTTAAACTAATCTTTTTTAAATAGCTTCATTGAGATATAATTGCCTTCAGTCTAAATTGACAGAATTGTGCAACCATCACTATAATCCAGTTTTAGAACATTTCTGCCACCCCAAAAGATCCCTTGTGCCTGTTTGTAGTCAGTCCCCATTTTTTCCCCCAGACAGCCAGTTATTTTTGTGGCTGTAGAAGTTTTCCTTCTTAAAGCAACCTTAAGTTTCACATTGAATTGTACATAGTAAGTTTTGAAACTTTAGGACAAATTAGCCTTGACAGATATTTTCTGTAAATGGATTATCTTGAATGGGTGGCTTTACAGAGTTGTCATTAAAAAGAATCGTCATGATAATAGACACATTAGTGCCCACCATGTGCCAGGTACTGTGTTGTCCAGGGAGCTCACTCTAATGGGAAGAAACCTGTGTAGATACATGGAATGTGTATCAGAGACGGTAATATGTTCAGGGTGGTCAAGCACAGCAGCAGACATGAGCAGAAAATGAGTATATAATTGCCAGGTGGTTGGGTAGAATCCACAAAGTCAAGACCCAGGTTACAGTCTGGGCCTTCTCACCTATAACTGTGATCCTTAAGTTGTTTTGTTTTTTTGGTCCCTTCTTTCTAACTTCAGAAAAAGAAGCAAAAAAAGTTGAAGGATTTGATGTGGTTCAGAAGCCAAGTTACTATGTTAGACTGGGATCCCTGTCTACCAAGCTTCGCTCTCGTGCCTACCAGCAGGCTCTCAGCAGGGTTAAAGAAGCTAAGCAAAAAAGCCAGGAGACCATTTCTCAGCTCCATTCTACTGTTCACCTGGTGAGCAAAACTTTATTGTAAGGTACCTGAAGTGAGTTCGTTCTTCTCCAGGTCTGGGAGTTAATGTAATCGTGAAATCCAAAAAATTTTAATCTTATTTTATGAACAGCCCAATAGAAAAATGAACAAAAGAGTATGCAGACAACTCACAGAAAAAGGAAGTAGATAAATAGCTGAAATATATGAAGCAATGCTAATCTTGCTCTGAGGGGTCAAATATAAATAACTCTCCTGTTTTGTCACACTGGGAAAATGTTGCTGTTGGCAGTGGTGTAGAGAAAGAGCCACACTTGTGCCCTTCTGGAGAATTCAAGGGACTGCTCTAGGAAAGATACAAACACACCTATACCTTGAGCAGATTTGCTTTTTATCCTACAGGCATGTATATTTGTTTAGAGTTGCCAGAGACTATAGTAATGCACCTCAACTAATAAAAGACTAATTAAGTTGACACATCACAATAGACTACTGTGTAGCCATTGAAGATTGCCAAGTTACAGAACAGTATGTACAGAACTGTACTGCCACAAGAAAACCACTTCTTGGAAAGGGAAATAGGTGGCTGGCAACAGGGAAGAGGAAGGTTAAATTCCTCTCTGTTTCATTATTATAATTTATCCTTCACACATACAGATTAAATTTTAGTTGTCTTAACCTGTGCTAAACTGGAGGTAATTTGGAGTTAGTGGTTTAATAGTTAAATAGAGGCAGTAAAGAGCTACTACTACTTGGTTAACTTACACATATTGATAATACATAACAATGACAGCAGGAATAGCTCTCATTAAACTCTTATGGAAACACGAATGTGTGACGGTTTGTTCCTTTGTCTTCTTTTGACGTGTTCTAGATTGAATTTGCCAGAAAGAATGTGCATAGTGCCAACCAGAAGATTCAGGATGCTCAGGACAAGCTCTATCTCTCATGGGTGGAGTGGAAGAGAAGCCTTGGCCATGATGACACCGATGAATCCCACTGTGCGGAGGTAAGATGACTGGGACAGTCATTTACTACAGCTTGTGAAGAAGTCTTTCTCCGATTTTTCATTTCCATATTTCTATAATTCCTCTTAAAATACTCATCTCTATCAAAAGCTCGGACAGTAACTGTACATTGGAGGCTTGTTATGTGGCAGAAAAGCAAAACTGGGGAGGGAATAACTTTATATAACAACCTACAGGTGTGCATGTGCCCCGAATGACATATGACTAAATGGGAAACATGGGCTTTGCCCTCAGAATGGGCACAGACTGACAGGGGATACAGGCTGCTATCCCGTCAGAGTGTTTCTGACAGCATAAATACGGTGCTATGAGATTATGTAGGAAAGCTACCTAGGGGCAGCCTTGGAGTGGGGCTGGTTGAGTCACACGGCTTCTTGGAAGAGATGAGCAAACAGTAAGCTGGGAACTAATGGTGAATAAACTAGGTGAAAGGGCAAGAAAAGGACTAATGTTCCAGACAGAAAAAATAGCATCTTGTAGTTCTAAAAAGTGGTTCTTTGTGTCCCAAAAGCTAATATGTATTTACCTTTGAAATCAGTATTAATCATGTGCTCACACCATCTTATTTGAAGAGGAACTATCTAAATTATACTACTATCATGGAGTATGTTTTCATTCTGTCTGGTCTCCTCTACCTGTTACGCTTCTTCAGTTTAAAACGATGAACTTAGAGACTCAGATGCTAGTTCTAATCCCCACTAAGCTGTTTTCCTGCTATTTAACTGGAGCTTTTTACTTAAACTCTAAACTTATGTTCCTGTCTATGAAATGTGAACAATACTGCTACACCCAGCATTGTTATGAGGATTTTAAGAAGTCAAAGAATCGACACAGTTGGTAAACACATAACCAGCTTACTGTAATTGAGCTAATTTATACATAGCACTGTTGGATCCACTGCTAATTCTTAAGTTTGTTTTATTTTTAGCACATCGAGTCACGTACTCTTGCTATTGCCCGCAACCTGACTCAGCAACTCCAGACCACATGCCACACCCTCCTGTCCAACGTCCAAGGGTTACCACAGAACATCCAAGATCAAGCCAACCACTTGAGGGTGATGGCAGGCGACATCTACTCAGTGTTCCGCAACGCTGCCTCCTTTAAGGAAGTGTCTGACAGCCTCCTCACTTCTAGCAAGGGGAAGCTGCAGAAAATGAAGGAATCCTTAGATGATGTGATGGATTATCTTGTTAACAACACGCCCCTCAACTGGCTGGTAGGTCCCTTTTATCCTCAGCTGACTGAGTCTCAGAGTGCTCAGCACCAGGGTACAGAGATGGAAGACCAGCCAGGAAGCCCAGCCTCTGAGCACACAACCCGTTAAAACTGCCCCTGTCATCAGCATGATGCAGCCAGTCAGATGGCATCTTTTGTTGTATTGAAATTAACTTGCTAGACAACTCTAAATTAGGAAGTAGCTAGCTAGGAAAAAGGTCCTCAATTGTAGTTATTTCCAGCTGAATTAAGAGCTTTGAAGTTTCTGGCATTAGCAGATGGGTTTTGTTTACCTGGCTAGCAAGAAAAGAATGACAGGCTTGTGAGAGCCTAGCCAGAACTCACCAAAAATTCAAGTGCACTTACGGTCTCATTTTGTGGCCATTGTGTTGCCACTGTTACTGTTTGTATTGAATAAAAACACCTTCACGTGGGCTGTGGTATAAACTGGTGTCTGCTCTGGTATGATCTGAGCAGACCTCATCACTGGTTTATCTCATGATGCTTGGTTGTACACCTTGATTTCAGTTTCTTATTTCTCATAAAGGAATATCACCTTTGAATTCAATAAAATTCATTGCAGAAATAGATCAGTTTTACGCTGTTTGTTCTATGTGCTTTGTGTGTTGCTTTCATAGAGCTGCTTGACATGCATAACAGAGTTATTAATATACCCACATGAACTCCAATTGGCCTGCTGGGGAATTTGGCAGGGTGAGGACATTGGAAGACTAATGTTCCAAAATGGGATGCTTGATAGCTGGTTTCAAACAAATTAAAAGCTAATGTGCGTATTAGAATTTTACTAGTGACAAGTTGCTCCCTTCATTTGCCAACTATCTGGACCCCTGAGAGCGGGTTTTTAAACCAGTAAAAGGCCCTGGTCACGTCTGCCTGCCTTGTGGAAAAAGAATCAAAGCTGAAAGAAGCAAGGGAGTGACTGGGGCAGTCTCACATAACAGCAGTAGGCATTTCTTGCCAAGGGGCCAGTTTAAGTGTGAGCTCTGCAGTGAGATTGTTCAGTGTCAAGTCTCAGCTGGGCTTAACTTACTGTCTTGTCACATTGAGAGAAAGCCACTAACCTCTGCTGTTAGTGAGGTACCCATAGAAGATGGCGTGAGAATAATTAAAAGTAAAAAGACTTTGAGCCCCCTGCAGCAAAGGATTCTTCTCACCTTCTGCCTATGGTATTCAGACTTCTAGTCCCTTCAGCGCTGGTCAGTTGAAGGAACTATCATGAATCTCCTTATCACAAAGCTGCAGTGTGTCAAACTGTTTCAAAAAAGGGACTCTTAGATCTTGTGAAATATAGCTACATGCTTCTGCCTGGCTCTGCTGAAAGGTAAGCAGGGCTGCCCTTCAGCAAAAACGAAGTCTAACTCAAATTGGTCTCCTTTTTCTATCCTGGTTCATCCTTTTCTTCCTGCAAAAACAAGGAAGCAGCATATAACTTTACATGCTTCTTTGGTGTGAATGAATCTAATCAAAAGTTTTTTATCAAGTTATAAGTTTTTTTCAGTGTAACTCCAGGAATCAGTAAACAAGTGAGTTGAGTTGGAGGGCGGGAAATCACTGAGATACTTGAAGCTGTTCTTTAATTTATTTTGCAGATAAGGAGCTTCTGGTTTCTGAGAGGAGGGACTTTTATGGGCTTCCAGGATAGGGCCTATCTACTTACTTGCCTGCTTGTTCCCAGTGACTGGCATTTTCTAGAGCCTCTGCCCCTTAAAAAAATTTTTTCTGAGTCTGAATCAGACATGACTCTGCCTCTCTTTACCTCAAAACTACAAGGCTGGGCTGGGCGCAATGGCTTGCGTCTGTAATCCTAACACTTTGGGAGGCCAAGGTGGGAGGATTGCTTGAGGCCAGGAGTTTAAGACCAGCCTGAGCAAGAGTGAGACCCCTGTCGCTATGAAAAATAGAACAGCTAGACAGGCATGGTGGCGTGCACTTGTAGTCCCAGCTACTTGGGAGGCTGAGGCAGGAGGATTGCTTGAGCCCAGGAATTTGAGGTTGCAGTGAGCTATGGTAACATCATTGCTCTCTAGCCTGGGTGACAGCAAGACTCTGTCTCAAAAAAGCCCCCAAACCCCACAAGGCTAGTATTTTGTGATTTATTCCAATAGATTGGAAAATTCATATGCTATGGCTATATACAGGTTTCTTATCCTGAACATACACCTTTGTGTTTCCGCATGATAAGGGTTCTAGTGCTAAATTGCTTATGAAAAGGAGACAAGGCAGGGCACAGTGGCTCATGCCTGTAATTCCAGCATGTTGAGAGGCTGAGGTGGGATGATTACTTGAGGACAGGGGTTTGAGGCCGCATCCAGATATGACTGTGCCATTGCATTCCAGCCTGGGCAATAGTGAGACCCTGTCTCAAAAATAAATTAAAAAACGATCTCAAAGATCTTCCTGAGCAAGGACAGAATATAATGCAGACCCTTCTTATTTTCTAGTAGAACACCACCAGTTCTTGCTTTTTGCCATTAGCTGTGCACACTGGTCATAGTTTTGTCTGTCTTTGTGTCTCAAGTTTGTGCCTACATGCATTTCATTCGATTGTCAAAGTGTCTCAGAAATTGTGGTTTCTCTCACCTTGCAGCTTCACTGTTGCATAAACTGGCAGAATATTTTGGTTTTGCAGACCTTTTTTTCCTCAAGGAAGATAATTATTTTGAGAGAAAATACTTTAAGCCTAACACAGTATCTAACCATGACAGGTTTGTAAACATTTAGCTGCATAAAGTCTGGCATGGTGTGCTTGAGTGTTGAAGCATTTTTTTTCCCTTTGCATGTAATAATAATATAGGCTTTCTAGTTCTAAGCAAAAAACAAAAAACAAAGGAATGTGCTGTGCTGGCCATTAATCTCTGAGCCTTAGTTTTCTCATCTGCAAAGTAAGATGAATGTTGCTTCAACAGATGGAAGTGAGTGTTCAGGATGACGTGTGTTTTTCTGATTTGAACTAGAGGCATGGGGACAACATCTCTGAGACAGTGACGTTGTATCATTAATTT
The DNA here is from genome assembly GCA_963574885.1 of Lepilemur ruficaudatus. Lineage (NCBI taxonomy): Eukaryota > Metazoa > Chordata > Mammalia > Primates > Lepilemuridae > Lepilemur > Lepilemur ruficaudatus. The sequence continues at coordinate 12,173 of CAUYRT010056620.1, forward strand.
GGCAGTTCAGGTATGAGTACATAACACCAGGTCATGGTTAGGAAAATACATCTACTTTGATAAGGCATTAAAGGTATCAAAGAACTAATGAAGCCAGGTGTAGTAGTGGGGGCCTGTAGTCCCAGCTACTCGGAAGGCTGAGGTGGGAGGATTGCTCAAGGTTGCGGTGCACTGTGATCACACCTGGGAGTAGCCACAGCACTTCAGCCTGGGCAATGTAGTGAGACCCCATCTCTTAAAAAAAAAAAAGAAGAGAAAAAACTAATGCAGTGAAAAGGGAAAAACTATAATTTACCTGAGATACCCCTTTTGGAGTATCACTTAGTTCATGAAGGAAGGAGGAAGAAGGAGCAGGACTGATATTTATGACAAATCTTTAAGAAATTCAGTCTGGGAGAGCAGATTTTGAGGGATTGATGTCCTCTTGCCAGTCTGACCTTCCCTCAGCTTTCAAGAACTTGGTACCAAGCCAAACTGACCTTAGTCCCGATCCAGCACCAGGGGCTACCCAGCTGTGAGCCTGAATGCATGATCCATCTAACAAGAGTTGGATGTTCCTGCCCCATAAGCCAAGGTATTTACTCAAAGTGCAACACCTTCATGCTATGGGTGTCCACCTTATAGGGATCCTATAACATAGGATATCCTCTCATATTTCATAATGGCCACTTGGTGAGGAAAAGGTGTTGAATAATGCCACTGTTGAGTATCTGAGCTCCCAGGCTCAGATGGAAGTAACCTGGAAGTAGTAGTCTACTTCATCTGAAAGATGGAGAAACCGGAAAGGTAATAGCATTGGACTTTTCAGAGAGGCATAGAATAAGAAGTCTTTCTTCAAGGCTTGAAGTCAGCTTAAGCCAAAGACAGATGTTTTATGGTATCTCTCTTGCTTACCTTTTGAGAGTCTGATGCCACTGCCCTCCCCCACTGAACTTCTTTAGATCTGCAAAAAAATAAATGGTGTCAATTGGAGTTTCACTGGGATAGGCCCAGGTCATATTTTCAGGGCTGGTGAGGGTTAAGGCCTTTTAACTCACCATCCAGCTGGGGCTGAGCTGAAAGGCAAGGGCAGAGCGCTCTGAAGGAAAAGGCTGAATTGGAAAATTATACCCTTATTTGGTGGTAAGGTGGTGAGAGGCAGGCATCCTATGTTCTGTTGAGTTTGACAGGTGAGACTGCTGATTAATACAACGCATCTTCAGTTGTTAAGGTTGTCAGTAAGATGACTAAGTGAAATGATAGGAAGGCAGTGTGAATGGAAAATATTTGGCAGGGTGGAGGTGGAGAGGCACAAAGAGTTGCCTGGGATTCTTCTCTCATGTTTAACTTGCTTAAACTGTGCCTGCAGTTTAGAGAGAAATGGGAAATAATATAATGAGATACTTTGAATCTCACAGGGAAGCCTAGTCTTGATATAGAATACACCTAGGTTTTTTAGCTTGGTACTGATTTCATGAAAGTGCTATTTGAGAGTGCCCTATAAAAGATATTAGAGCCATGTCATAATACCCACATTTTGGGCTAACACAGAAAATCTACTTGGTATATTCATTGGGCAGAGACAATGTGGTTATGTAAGTAGCTACATTATTATATATATGTAGCTGTATAAAATAATTCAATGTTTTCATTCCTACTAGTATAAGGCATGAGATGTAAAGACTAGAAACTGTCCTCAAGAGACTTAGACTCTTAGGGGAAGGTTGTCAATGAATATTCATGTAATATCCTGGTGTAGAATGCTGTTTGTCCTTCCCTTAATGGCTCCAGGCTGCTAATTTTTAAATTCCCTATCTTTATGACAAATATGACACTTCAGCTTTTGTTATCCCAGCACTTTGGGAAGCTGAGGTGGGAGGCAGCGGGATCTCTTGAGGCCAGGAGTTTGAGACCAGCCTGGGCAACATAGCAAGACTGTTGTCTCTACAAAAAATTTTTAAAAAATTAGCTGGGTGTGGTGGTGCATGCCTGTAGTCCCAGCTACTTGGGAGGCTGAGGCTGGAGGATTGCTTGAACCCAGGAGTTCAAGGTTGCAATGAGCTATGATTGTGCCACTACACTCCAGTCTGGGGCACAGAGTGAAACTCTTATCTCAGAAAACAAGAAAGAGAGAGAGAGAAGGAAAAGAAAGAAAGAGAAAAAGAAAAAGAAGGAAGAGGCCGGGCGTGGTGGCTCACGCCTGTAATCCTAGCACTCTGGGAGGCCGAGGTGGGTGGATCGCTCAAGGTCAGGAGTTCGAAACCAGCCTGAGCAAGAGCGAGACCCCGTCTCTGCTATAAATGGGAAGAAATTAATTGGCCAACTAAATATATATGTAAAAAATCAGGCGGGCGTGGTGGTGCATGCCTGTAGTCCCAGCTTCTGGGGAGGCTGAGGCAGAAGGATTGCTTGAATCCAGGAGTTTGATGTTGCTGTGAGCTAGGCTGATGCCATGGCACTCTAGCCCAGGCAAGAGAGTGAGACTCTGTCTCAAAAAAAAAAAAAAAAAAAAAAAAAAGAAGGAAGGAAGGAAAGAAAGATAAAGAAACAAAGAAAAAAAACCCAAAGAAACAAAGAAAGAAAAGTAGAACCAAGAGACACCCCAGGCCCTCTAACTTACCATCACACAATCAAGCTGCATAAGCAACCTATTATGGATGGTGAAAAGTTTCTGTTAAAATCAAACTCCCTTAGTCAGGCGTGGTAGCGTGCACCTGTAGTCCAACTACTGGGAAGGCTGAGAGGCAGCTGGGTCACTTGAGACCAGGAGTTTGAAGCTGCAGTAAGCTATTATGGCACCACTACACTCTAACCTGGGTGGCAGAGAGATCCTGTCTCTTAACCCAAAACACTCAAATCCTCAACAAGGTTAGTCTTATGTATTTGGTGTTATAGTTACTCATTGTCTCTTGCATGATTCTTTTACAGCCCTATATAATACTTTTATACAGAAAACTAAAATTTTAGTTTTTCTTCTCAATTCATTAGTTCTTCAATAGCTATGCTCTATTTCAAAATAAATTTTCCTGATCCTGTGTTGTATTTACCAGCACTGAGTGAACACTAACCTTTACCAGCAAGTAAGCTATAAAAAATCCCCACAGAAGGTGTTTCTATTCCTGTAGTAGCCCCACCTATCCAGGGCCTGGGCCACCACTGGCCCAGCTTTATGCAAATTAGAAAAAGGCACCTTATCCTCAGCATGTTTAGTGCCACCTTCTAGAAATTCATCATAATAAATATGTGAATCTTTGAAGTCTATGATAGGAAAGGTGCTCCTTACGGTTGCATTGTGAACAACCTGCAAGCTTTATGCTATGACCCTGGGATCCAAACATGGTCACTTGGTTTTCTTGAAAAGAGTGTATTGCTGGCTTCCTGTCGTTGCAGGGAGGGTCTATGGTTACCACATTAGTTTCCTAGTAAGCATCTGATCCCTGATGGGCATTCTCCGCAAGAGACTCATACTCCTACTTCGATGGTCCATGTCTATACTTGTTTGTGTCAATGAAAAGTGATTTGTTCTGTAAATATGCAATATGATTTTTCTTGTGCCACATTAAAAAATTCCATGAGATGGTCAGGCAAGACCACCAAATTTAAACTCACCATGGAAACATGATAGCCTATGGCTGTCTCTTAGCTGCCCCACTCTCGCCTATTTCTGTCACAGCCCCCAGTAGGCTTTGGTGAATAGCCAGGCATTGGTGACAGTAGTCTAATGGAAATTGGACACCGAATAATTCTGGATATATGGAAGGTGAATTATTTATATGGCTCTCCTAAATTATCTCAAAGACAGAAGTACTTTTTTTGGTCAGAAGTACTTCTTTTGATGGTGGTTGTGTGGATTAAAACCCTGAGTGTGGGACCTCCAACATTCTGCAATGAACTCTACTTAAGCCCAACAATTACCTGGCCTATAGATGACTTTGGAGGCTTCTGTGTATGTGGAGTGGTATTTAAGAAACTAAAGAAAATAAAAGCTACTGTTTATTGAGCATCTTTTATGATCTAAGCTCATATGACCATTATTCCTCATCTGTAACCCAATCACTTAGGTATTTTCCTCACTTGAGAGATGAGGAAACTAAGGTTGAAAATGGGTAAGTGGTAAGGTGGATACTTAGCCCAGTATCTTACTGATGTCAAAGTACATAATTTTTCCATTCTAGCACTCTAGCCCTCCGATAGGAGAAAGCTGTAGCTTGCTTCTTTGTTTGGGGTGCAGAAAATTCCTCTGTCTAAATCTTCTGTGTTGAAGCTTTCTGTTCTATTTTACAAATGAATAGAGTGATATTAAATAGATAATCAAATTTAATAAGATAATAGATAATACAAATTAGCAGATATTGAAAACAAACAAGTGGAGATTATTGGATGTTAAAGTATACATTTAGGGGCCGGGTGCGGTGGCTCACGCCTGTAATCCTACCACTGTGGGAGGCTGAGGCGGGCGGATTGCTCAAGGTCAGGAGTTCGAAACCAGCCTGAGCAAGAGCGAGACCCCGTCTCTACTAATAATAGAAACAAATTAATTGACCAACTAAATATAGATAGAAAAAATTAGCGGGGCTTGGTGGCACATGCCTGTAGTCCCAGCTACTTGGGAGGCTGAGGCAGGAGGAGAGCTTGATCCCAGGAGTTTGAGGTTGCTGTGAGCTAGGCTGACGCCACGGCAATCACTCTAGCCCGGGCAGCAGAGTGAGACTCTGTCTCAAAAAAAAAAAAAAAAAAAGGTCTATCTAGCAGATGACAAAATATACAAAAGTATGCTGTTATTTTAGATACGTAACAGGCCAAGAACATGAACAATCTTAACTTCATTGAATAGCTTCAATCCCTCTTTTTGTACTTTGAAATATGCAAATAAAATACATACATATGTATGTGTGTGTATATAGATACATACACTGTTCATACATATGTAGTATGTATTTACATAAGTAGGGGAGTTATAAACATAGTACTCTCTACAGCCTGAACCTATTTAAAAAAATAAAAAACCTCCCAAATTTACTGGTATTTTAAATCTGAAAAATGGAGTTAGCAATATTTAGTGGCAAGAAAACAAAATTTAGAATCAGAAGATCAGAATTAGTGCTGGTACTCAGCAATTTATGAGTTAGGTACTCTCTGGAAACTCACTTAACCTGTTGAGGCCTCAGTTCCTCATCTATACAATGGGAACAACAACATCTCCTGAAAGACTTCTGGGGAGAACAAAACAAGAAAATGCAGTCATGTTTCAAGAGAGTTTTGTGAAACACGAAGTCCTTTTTTAAAATTACTAAGAAGTCTAATGTGCAAAATAGACCAAAATGGCCCTATTCCAGAAGAAAAGTGGGACCTTATAACAGCTCACCTGCCAGCCCCCACCCTCAGCCCCACCCCATGTGCTCCTGTAGAACCATGAGAATCCAATGGAATTCTCTAAAAAACATCTGAGATAATTCATATAAAAGCAATATAAAACGGCTGTTGTCAAAATAAGGGCTGATAAGAATCTAGACAAGAATAGCTTAGGGAAAAAAGACAACTACTCATCAAAACTTTCTCAAATAATATTTAAAATTTTACTACTTGTTACCATTTTTACCCATAAATTCCGTGCTCAGTGACTAAGAGTTACAAGTGAGGTGCTTCCTATCACTATACTGTCTGCTCTGAACCTTTCCCATGACCAAGATGCCACACACAGGAAAAATACTTCTGCATACTTTGAAACCTAAAAGCTGGTGTTTATAGCTTTCCTTTGGCTATAGGAAAATTAATTTAACACTTTATTTCAAAGTACTTAGAAAAGCCACTTAAAGATATATGTGTTATATTGTTCTATTATCAAACAATCATATGCTTCTTTGGGTAATGCCAAGGGCCATGTGTGAGCCACAGATCAGTGACTGATTATTTTATTATGATATTTACAATGTATGAAGGAGGATGATGGGGGGAGATGCTTTATAAGGACATGACTCAATAATATTAACTCTGGCTACATTGGGCAATAAGACTATTTGGAGGAGAATGGAACTCAGGAATATGGTATTAGTCACTTTTGGTCACATACGCATATAGGAAGGCACGCAGAATTCATTAAGAAATTTCTCTGAAATCTCTTGGAAAGGTTCTATTGCAGACGGGCTCTCACTCTGTTAATGTCCTTATTAGACACTTCAGAGCAGGAGAAAATTCTCTGTGGCAGAAAATGCTTACAAGCTTTGGCCTGGCCTGAAGCTGGGTGACTAGGTTTATTACTAATTACTATTGAACTGATACTGTTACTATTACTACAACCTTTTTTGGGTGCTTTAAATTTAGATGACGCAGCTCAATTAGAAGATCCAAAATCACTTTACCAAGTTACTATGTTGACAAGTAGTGATGTGTAAAAGGCCCGTTATCTGTTGTTCTCTGAGCACTTCCCACAGCACTTTGATGAAGAAAACGATATTATTAGCTCAATTACATAAGGGCAGAAATGTAGGTACAGATATAACTGTTATCATTATGATGAAACATCACTTACTTGTATAGGGCTCGATTCTTTATAAAGCACTTCTAATACGCAGCCTGTGATGATAAAGAAAAGACCCAAGGCAGCGTTGAGAAGAGACAGAATTCAGTAATTCTAATTTCCGGGCCATTGCTCAATCTGTGGCCCATGCTTTCCATCTATTTTTCACTATAAAGTTTAAGTTTCCTGCCTTGATATTTTTCCTTGAAAAGGCAATGTGGCATAGGAAAAAAAATGTGGATTTTAATATCAGCTTTGCCACTCATTACATATGTGGCCTCGAGCAACTTGCTTCATCTCTCTGACTCAGTTTTTCCATCTTTAAAATGAGAATAGAAGTATTACCTTGCAAGTTTGGTGTACAGGAGAAAAATACTACCTTGTAAGTTTGGTGTACTAATTACATGGTAGAGTGTGGCCAATGACAGGTTGTCAACCAAGATGCAATCCCCCCTTTCTCTCCCCCTGCACCCCCGTGTCCTTACATAAAATATGAGCCCAAATAGCTCAACTAAGGTTTGGGACCCACATATAATTTTTACCTATGCTGTTGAACAAAATGTCCTAAAATTATCTACCTATCTACTACTTCCTGATCAACAAACAGCTCCCTAAGAGCAGGGGCCATATCTGCAACTTCTTTTCTATTAATCCTTATACCTCTGTGCATGCAGTATCTACAGGAAGGCAGGGGGAAACTACTTACTTGGCAACTACTCTGTGCCATGCACTGTTCTAGCTACTGAGGATGCAGAGGGGATCCAGCCAGATCAGTATATTCTCCCATAGGTGAGAAACTGCTCACCACTGCCTTATAGGCTTTTGAGAGGAGCTAATGAGGCAATGTATGGGAACGCTCTGGGTACCCTACGGAGGCCGTACAAATACCTCAGCATAACCATCAGTATTGTTGTTTCACATACAAGGAGCTCTGTTCAATAACTATTTGATCGTCAGACATACCTAAGTTGTTATGGTTGGAAATTCTCCAGTAGTATGAGAAATTTTTGATATCTCAATCCAAACACATAAGACAGCAGGGAACTATGGAAAAGAGGAAGAGGGAGTCTTCCAAGGTTATAAGATTAGACTAGAAGTAAACCTAGGAAAGACAATCTGCTGTTAAGTCAGACACATGATTTTAAATTTCTGACTTTAACTTCCCAGCAGTAAACACATAGTCATAGTTTGCCTACGTCTTCTGGTATTCCTGAAATTCTGTCATCATTCTCTAAGGTTCTCTGATCCTAACCGCTGGTATATCCCCTGGTGCAGTGGGACAAATGTGGAAATGAAGTAATTAAGATTAATAAAACGTGTCCGTAAGTTCCCAATCAGCCTTCTAGTTACCTAGCCAACACCCATTCTAGCTTTCCTCCTTAGAAACAGAACTCCAATTCATTCAAAGAACATGCCCAGGTAATACGTGTTTTATCGGAGCTCTCAAATGAGAAGTTTGCCCATGTTAGCCTTCTCCTTCTTTTCTTGCCTCTTGCCTGGAACATTAGTGCAGAGGGTGGAAACCCAGCAGCAACACGAAACCATGAGATGGTCTTGAGGATAGAAACTAAATGCAGAATGATGTCTTTATAAGGCCCTTGGTTCTTCAGTGATCCCTCTTAGGAATTCTATTCCAAGAGACATTGTTTTAAGCTACCATTTTTTTCTTATTATTTAAAGGTTATTAGTAGAGAGACCCAATCCTAAGTGCTACCTAAAGTGCTGATAAGCTGTCTGACAAATCCTGGATTTCCTTGGAGTTAATTTTGGAAACATACATGAAAGATGGTTCACCTTGTCTTAATAGCACCTAATAAATTCTGAGGGGCGCAGCGTATGTGCATCTGCACAGTGCAGGCTGGACACACGTCACTTCCAACAGCAGCAGTGAGTATCCTAGTAAAAGGATTAAAATGGTAGATGGCAGGGGCTAGGAGTGTTGTATCCTTGAGTGCTGAGGATGCCTTGTTTAAACAGAGAGAGAGAAAGAGAAAGAGAGAAAAAAAAGAGCATGTCAGAGGCAACCAAGATTCTAAGACTCTGCAGTGAGGAAAGGAAATGAACAAAACAGGTCAACAGAATCATATCAATTTTGTTATCATGGCAATAAATATTACTATTATCATGACCATTTTATTATGTTGTCACTGATTGGATGTTTGCGTGGAACGAATGTAACAGCTAGAATATCACCCCAGGGACCCCCTTTAGGCTAGCTGGGTTTCTCTGCTTGGCACCATCACTGGTTCTGCACCATAGGAATCTTGTTCCCTGGCTTACATGCTATTTGCCAGAAACTGACCCCATTGCAGGAGAGTGGATTGCATCATTGGAGTCAAAGCTGTGTGCCACTCCTTTTGTCCAGTAACTAGTATGCAAAACCATGACATCTCTGCTCCATTATGAAGTTATTCATTACTATTTCACATTCATCACTGTCAATGGCTCGATAGTCGCTTTCAGAAGCCACTATCTGGCTCTAAATGCTAGAATGCTCTAGCATTTTCAAGCAGCAAACTGGCCAGGACTATTAACTCCCATTCTGCAGATATCTAAATAAAGCCCAAAGTTGGTTAAATTGATCTCCGTATGGTCTTTTTTGGGTCAAACTGCAGCTCCCTGATTTCATTTTTTTAAAAGTCAAAGGGAGGTTAGGAAAAGGTTATCTAAAAATGGACTGTTTTTATAAAGAAGTTTCCTTAAGAAGATAATAGAGTTATAACATAGATACTGGCCTCAATGTGTTTTTCTTTTATTTATTTACTAGCTTATTTTTTGGTCTAAAACGGGTCTACTACTGTACTGAAAAACTAGTTTTGTGACCATTAACGTTGAATACATTCTGAGTTCTCCAATCCATAACTAATAAAGATACCCTGTCATTGAAAGGCTTTGAAGGCTTTTATGCCCCTACCTGAGATCTAAAGTATCTGCAAGTTTCCCTATTCTAGAATTTCTTCAGAACTCATTGCCCCATGAATAAGAAAGGTATCCTTCTTTTCACAAATCCCTAGAAGACTGCCTTTCAAAAATGAGTATATTTTATTTGGCTCTCAGATGAAAACTACAACTTTTAGCTTTTTTTCTTATGCATAAATTTGTCTTTTTCTAGATAGCATACAGTTTTGTCTAGAAATGTTAAAGAAATTTTGACCTTAAAAGAATTAAACCATTGGCTATTAGCTTCACGTTTACAAGTCCTTCTTGGAACTGATGGTGGTATTTTTTTCACTGTTAACGTAGGTGATTTTCACTCTAGTACTTCACATGGCTTCGCTGGTTCATAAATCAAGCACACACATATGTACACACACACACACACACACACACACACACAAGCATAAACGCTAACCCCAACCTCCTAGGATGCCAGTCTCATGTAGTTGTCTTCATCTAGAGATCGTAACGGTGATGATGGCCAGGGGACTTATTACAGCACTCTCACCGTTTATTAGAGCAGTATAGTGAAAAAGAAAGAAACAAAAGATTGGCTACCATCCTGCCAACAGGGACACACAGACCATTTCTGTAGTTACTTCCTTGTACAGATACTATATTTAAATGCCAGGGGCATAAGACCATATGATGCAAGATACTACTATTCTATCACCTTTGGATTTGAAATACATTTTACTTATAAGACTCTTTCTGGCTGCTTTGAGGAGATTGCCTATTAACAGAAATTACAATTTATAATCTTAAGAATCTATCCAGCACTCTTTGGAATAGTAAAGGCATGGCACACATTTGAATCATACGAATTCTGGATCACTAAAAGAAATTTTACCAGAAAGTTCTCCTAGCCCAATGAGTACCGAGATATATTCCTCATGTCCCATGGATATCATCTTCACTTCATGAGCCTCAAATAGCCACAAGGACAACTTGCCCAACTTCTCCACTGATGTTTTGGAAAATGTGCCTCATAATCTATACCTTAGCTAAGACAGGCAAAACCATTAATCCTACATAGTGGCAAAGAAGAGAGGGAAAAAACATCCCTTTATTAATGCAAACACAAATACACATATATAAATTACTAGCTCTTGTAAGATTCTCATCTTTACATTTTTACTTTGGTTGCCATATTTAACAGTATTCCACGTTTGATAGTTTCAAACTCTTTATTCTCTATTAACAGTTGATCAAATATCAATGTCCACAGGCAGAATAACTTCTCCCTTTTCTGTCTTCTCAATGAATTGTATAAATACATTTTAAAGCACTTATTTATCAAATAATGTGCTTATAAAAAATAAATCACTTATTATCATATACTGAAAAGAGTTTATTATTGTGTATTTGTCTTCTATATTAACTGTGAGTTCCTCGACAGCAAAGAAAATGTCTTATAAATGCCTGGCACATAACAGATACACATTCAATAGTTTCTGAATTGATTAGTGAATTCATCTTTGTATCCCAAACACCAACACAATCCCTGCCACATATCACATACTCAGTAAATATACTAATTACTCATTACATAAATAATTACACAAATAATTACTTATTACACAAATAAGTGGGGTCTGAGCTTTGAGGGGGTTCCCTCCAACACCAAAAATAGTCATGGGTTTGTTTTTTTCAACTGTTGGTCTTCTCTGACATGGTCACCTATTTGCAATATAGCTCCCTATTATTAGGGGTAAAGCCTAGATATTAGACTGTGAGTTCCCTGAATACAGAACTGAGTCTCTTCATATTTTTATCCTTTCTATTCTATAATTTAAAATGTATTTTTTTAATCATATGGTTCAGCACATATAAAGCACACAGCATCAAGTAATGGCTCAGCATGTTTTGTTGCACAGATCACGGAAAAGATAACCGTGACCCAGGGAAACTGGACCCAAGGTGCTGGATCCATGGCTAGGATGCTCTAATGACCCCTGACAACTAGCCATAGCCTTTCATCATCATCTCACTCTACCGTCTCTGCAACCCCATCCCTGGTCCTTCACTGGCACCTTTTAATTCCTCTCCCCACATTTATATCAAATTCTGTTTCTTCTTCAGATAGAAAAATCCTTAAAACGTAACCTATCTTGCCTAATCCTAA
>CAUYRT010056621.1:0-18302 GCA_963574885.1 Lepilemur ruficaudatus
TAGAAAGAAATTAGCTAGACAACTGAAAATGTATAGAAAAAGTTAGCTGGGCATGGTGGCACATGCCTGTAGTCCTAGCTATTCGGGAGGCTGAGGCAGTAGGATCGCTTGAGCCCAGGAGTTTGAGGTTGCTGTGAGCTATCATGAAGCCACGGCACTGTAGTCCGGGAAACAGAACAAGACTCTGTCTCAAAAAAAAAAAGGAAACCCAGAAAAAATATTTGCAAACCATGTATCTGACAGGACACTTGTATCTAGAATACATAAAGAATTTTTACACCCAAACTTTCAGCATGTTTAAAGAAAAAAGATTATGAATCAATAACAAAAAGACTCAACCCAGTTTTAAAATGGGCAAGAGATGTGAATAGACATTTCTTCAAAGAAGAATGGCCAGTAAGTTTGTGAAAAGATGCTCAACACCTTTAGGTGTTTATCCAGTAAGAAAAGGCAATTCCAAACCACAGTGAGATACCACTTCACAGCCAGTTCTGTTCCCCACGATGGTCCAGGTCTCTGAAATTCAAAACGGCAAAAATGAAGTCCTCCTCTCCACTTCCTGCTGTCACATCACAGCCTTCCCTCAGAGCGGGCTACCTAGCACCACCTAGCTTGAGCAGGAACCAAGGAAGGGCCAAAGGGTAAAGGAAGAACCAGGAACAACCTATCAATAAAAAGGGCATTAATATTTCAGAAATACTATCTTGGCATACCGATGTCTTATTTTCAAAACTAAAAATCACCATATATTATCCCTCCAGAGATCAGTCTGGCTATTCAAGATATGGCTGTGTCAAAGACCTGTGCTACTTGAGGACATCTGAAATCAGAAAAGTTGGGTTTAATGGCTTTATCAGTGAGGGAACATTTCTTTCGAGCCCTGGAGTCTAAGAACTCAGGTGTGTACTTTCCTCTCGAGAGCCAGGAGATCTCAGCGTGGAAAAACAGCGTCATGTGCGCAGTGCCCATTTCTTCACACAGCAGGCTCCAAGACATGCTTGGTGCATGTGACTTGATTTTACTCACATTTTTTTAAGATCTCCCTCAACAGTGAACCCAGCCCACACACTGTCCCTGCCGACTCTTCTCCACGAATGAAAGTGAGGGGCAGGGGTCCCCACAACACCCTCCCCGCTGCTGCACGGTTGATGCTCAGTCAGAAATGTTCTCAGCGTACCTTTTCCAATCTCTGTCAGAGATCACAAAATAATCCCATCTAAAATTTAAACAGCTTCTTCTGTAACATGGAGTTCTCAGTGATAAAAACAAAACGCTATCAGGCACACCTCCCGGGTCTGCACATGCCCAAGCCAGGAGGCGTGCTCCACGTCAGTGGTCCTGGCCATCCATAAAGCAAAGCACCAGAACACGCACGGGACGGTCACAGCTCTCCCACATGCATGCTACCAATATCATGTGACATCTAACACTGCCATATAGTGAAGAATTTTGTTAAATCTCTTCTTTCTCTTCAGGCAGAATTTATGCCTGGTTTCACAAGCTGCTTATCAACAACATGCCTTGAAACCATTTTGCTACATAAGGTTCCTTCTATTCTGAAACATGTCTCGGGGAGCTTTTCCTCTTCTCTGCCTTTAGCAACACAATGAATCAATTTTGTACTGTAAAATGTTATGTTTATTGTAGGAAAAAAACTGGTTGACCAGAGGGGCTACTGTCCTTTGTTTGAAAATGACACAAATGCTTTCAGGGTGCTATTATTGGACAAAGTTTCACAATAAAATAACTCTTGAGGTAATGGGGAATGGATTACTGATAGGTTAAAGTTTGATTTTTAGATATTCTTTGTTTTGCTTTCCTTTTTGGGTAGTGTATCTCAAATCATTATATTTTCAGATTCAGCTGTCTCAGCATATACAGAATTTTTTTTGACATTACCAGTTTCTTATAAAGGATACAGATGAGCTGCATAGAGTGAGGCATGGGAAAGGGCAGGAGCTCCTAAGCCTTCCCGGGACGCGCACCCGCCAGGAACCTCCATGTGTTCAGCTATCTGGAAGTGCTCCAAACTTGCGGTTTGGGCTTTTATGGACACTTCACTACGTACACATGATTGATTGAGCCGTAGGCCACTGGTGACCAACTTAACCTTCAGTCCCTCTCCTGCCCTGAGGTTGGTGGGTGGGACTAAAAACCTCAACCCTCTAATCCTGCCTGGGTCTTTCAAGTGACCTATCCTGAAGCTATGTAGGGGCTGCTGGCCACCAGCCAACTTATTAGCATATAAAAAGACATCACTTTGGAGATTCCAAGGATTTCTGCCAGGAAATGAGACCAAATATACATTTTACAATATCACAGTCCACCCCTACCAGTATTAGCAGACTTCCATTCAATCATTAATAGTTAGTCCAGTCCATCATCGTGTTGTATGACTATGTGTCCCAGGGCAAGGCCACTCAGGTTTGCAGCCTTCCGCTGATCTTGTCAGGGTCTAAAAGCAGGAGTGGTCTTGGCAAACACAGCTGCACCCTTTCAGGCATCTGGTATAACTGAGCTAAGGGATGATGTCATCTCTTGCTCCGAGTTAATGTAATATTGGGTTTCCCTGAACTCATAACCATTAATATTTATTCTTCTACCCACAGCTACTATTCTTCCTTTCATTAATAATCTCTGGAAGGAACATTAGTCAGCACGTTTATGGCAAAATTCTTAATTGTGCATTACTACTTATTATCGCTACTTTTGAGCCACTGATCCATTTTTATAAAATGGGATATAATGCAACACGATAATAACAACAAAACAAGCAAAGTTAGCTAATGTCAACAATAACCCTCAAATTAAGTGAAGCTTCGCTCCACCACGTTAACACGTTAGCTAAGACAACAAATCAATTCATTGCACGCACATTCCTTAAGAATGCAAATATTAAGAACATGGTGGGATTTCCAAAAAAACCATAATCTTATATTTCAAGTTTATAAAATGTATGCAAAAAAATTATTTCTATTCAGACCACCTATATACCTCAGGGATACTTGTAGTTCTTGGGACATATTTTCAGAAACACCAACCAAGCAGAATCTTTCAGAAACTACTGGCATGAACACATCTAGCCCTTACTTTGGTAGGGCTTTTTTTTTTTTTATTAAGGTACCCAACAATTACTTTTAGAAATTTTTCAAGAGGCTTATAAAATTGCTCTCAGCAATTGTGATTCTAGAAATTCTACTCTAGCTATTTATTTATAACAGAGATTCCCAAAAGATCATTCCCAAGGGTAGGGGGAATGATTAAAATAAGGTTAAGGAAAAAGAGAGCTTAAGGAAAAATAAACTTTTTACTTATTTTTATTTTTTTATTATTATTTTTATTAAAATAAGCTTAAGGAAAAAGACAGCTAGTTTCTATGGAATTTGTATCTCCAATGGAGACCTCTCCTCTCAGTCCTGACCTGAATATCCACTTCCCACTTACCAAAAAGAATTTGGCATTCAAGTAATTAAAAGAAACCACATTTCTTTTCTTTTCTTTTCTTTTCTTTTCTTTTCTTTTCTTTTCTTTTCTTTTTTTTTTTTTTGAGACAGAGTCTCACTCTGTTGCCGGGGCTAGAGTGCCGTGGCGTCAGCCTAGCTCACAGCAACCTCAAACTCCTGGGCTCAAGCAATCCTTCTGCTTCAGCCTCCCGAGTAGCTGGGACTACAGGCATGTGCCACCATGCCCGGCTAATTTTTTCTATATATTTTTAGTTGGCCAATTAATTTCTTTCTATTTTTAGTAGAGATGGGGTCTCGCTCTTGTTTAGGCTGGTCTCAAACTCCTGACCTCAAGCAATCCTCCCACCTCGGCCTCCCAGAGTGCTAGGATTACAGGCGTGAGCCACGGCACCCGGCCATATTTGCTGATCTTCCACATGTATCAGTCAACCTCACTCTGCTTTCTCATGTGCTCCTGATGGAGAAAGTATGCAAAGGATTATATGCCTAGCACGTATTTGGACGCCATTATGACTGCCTTTGGTGTTGCTATGGACAACCATCCAACATCCTGGTTTCACACTTTTTTTTACCTTATCAATTCCGATGACCTCTGCCCCTTATACCTTCAGTTTGTGTCCATGGACACATTCTAGACTTTGTCATCACCCATGACCTTCCCATTTCTGAAATATTAAACTTTCTAGTGATAGCCTCCTATGTTCTCCATTCTCTAATTCCACTCTGCCTTCTCTTTAGCATCATTGAGATCTTCAGTGCCTTACTGCCTCCATTACTTTCCCCCTGCTTGCTCTATTCCATTTCTACCTGGCCAGGATCCCCTGATTCATCATCTCCAACATCTCCCTGCCAATACCTCCTTTATCCTCTGCTGCCTCATTTATTCATCCAGTACATTTTTATTGAGCATCTACTATGTGCCAGGCACAGTGCTAGGATCTAGAGAAATGATGGTAAGCAAAATAGACATTGGTTTTCCTCTAGAGATTCAGAATTCAATCCAATCTAGGACACTCTTGGATCTTATATTTAGAGTGCTGAATGTTCTACAAGTTTTTGGTTTCCAGCACTCTCTGGGATATCCTTGTTGCCAGAAGTTCTTCTATATGCTCTCTATAGTCCGTCTCCCACTCCCCAATCACTGTCTCAAACATCACCTCATTCTTAAGCTCCCTCTATGAGAACTTGTCTGAACCTCTCTGATTTGATGACCTTGCTTTTTACATCTCTGCAAAAACAGAGGCTATTAGGCCTGTTAATTCTGAACAGTGAAGTTACACTGAACGTGGCATAAGAGAAAAAAAGACTGTCCCCCACAACAGGTGGGTTCTTCTTTTAGTTCTGAAATGGTCTTACCTGGCAATCTCAGCTGAGTCTCAGTATTGCCATCTTTTAAATGGGTGCTACATTGCATCAGTGTTTCTAGACATTTTGTGTCTCAACACCTTTATGAATCTATTGAAGCTCTAGACCCTCTCCTCAGAAGAGCACCCTTGCACCTACTTTCCACTGACAGTTTCAGGAAGCCCATGGACTCTCTGAAACCCAGTAAGAGCTTGTGGATTAGATGAACTCTACAAACCTTTTCAGATTTTTGGCCTAAGAATTGCTGGTCTTCAGTTTGAGCAACATAGTGAGACCCCATCTCTATGAAAAACAGAAAAATTAGCCAGGCGTGGTGGTGTGACCCTGTAGTCCTAGCTCCTCGGGAGGCTGAGGCAGGAGGATTGCTTGAGGCCAGGAGTTTGAGGTTGCAGTTATGATGATGTCACTGGGCAAACAGAGGGAGACACTGTCTCAAAATAAATAAATAAATAAATAAATAAATAAATAAAACAATTTCAAAAAAGCAGCCCAGGCCACAAAGTGGCTGAGGAAAATGAAGACGGCATTGGAGGCCCTGGGTGAATCTATTTGGGAGTGTGGCTTGTGGGGCCAGACTACCGTGGGTCGGAAGTGGATGGGAGGCGATGCGGCAGGTGTAGACCACTCTTAGGAGAGGAGATGCTGGCTGGGAATGGAGGGGGAGGCAGTGGGGCAAGTGGGGAAGACAGGGAAGAGGCCACCCAGCGGGACAGAGCACAGCCTGGGCTCGGGCCTCCCACTCACCACTCGCTGAGCAGAATCTGCCTAGCAGAGGCTAGTTCTCAATTCCAGAAGGAAACCCCATCCCCATAAGTGCCAAGTGAGGCCTGAGACACAAATATTTGTTCGGCTTCTGCCCTTTTTGTTCAAACAGGGCAATGGCTTTGGGAATGGGGGCTGGCTGCCGCTGCCACAGTGAGAAGTGAGAAGTCAGTGGGGTGGGGGAGGGTGAAGGAGGAGCCCTTGCTCTGGGGGCCACTAATGAACCCCCCAGGCTCCTGAGCCACTGGAATCCATTAGCTCATCAAAGCAGCCAAATAACACCCTGGCTGCTCTAGGAGACATCTGTGCAAACAAAGCCAACCTTCCCCTCCACCAGACTCCGTCGCATTCCTGATGCCCGCTCTGTCTGACTACAGTGGAGGCCGTCGAGACAGTGCTGTGTGTTACTGCCTCTCTGCTCCCCAGGCCACCAGACGGTGTGCTATTGTGGGAGGGGCTGTTGCTATGTCATGACCATCGCTGTGTGTTACTCTGGGGCTATGCTCTGCGGGGGTTTGTTTTCACCAGTGTGCAGGAGTCCACATGTGCTGCTGTGGGCCGAGTTACTCTGTGCGTGTACACACGTGCATGCACGTGTTCGTGATGCTGGCTTGCTGTGCAACTGTATTGTGTGGTGTGTGATGACGTCACCACAAGACCACATGTCTGGGACCGTGTGTTGCTCTAACCGTGTTTCTTTGTTTTTTCCTTTTTTTTTTTTCTAATGAAGAGCTGATTTTATTGAAAGGCCTGGACACATTTTAAAGTAGTACTTTTTAAAATTTCCATAGATTTAGGGCATACGATGCAGTTTTGTTACACGGAGATGTTACCCAGTGGGGAAGTCTGGGCTGTTGGGGTACCCATCACCTGAGTAGGGTACATTGCACCTATTAGGTCATTTTTTCTCCCTCACCCCCTCCTACCCTCCCACCTTTGGAGTCCCCAGTGACTAGTACCCTATCTGTACTAATCATGTTTCTTTCCATGCTGCGACAACTTGTGTGCCTGTGTGTTACTGTGGGATGGTGCATTCCCGTGTGTGATTGCTGGCTCACTCTGAGACGCCTGCTCTGTGTGTGCGTGTCAGTGTGCACACACTGTAAAATTATCACTGACTTTGCACGTGGCTGTATTATGCCGTCTGGCTCTGTACAAAGGTACCTGTGCAAGGATGTGCCTGCGTGTGACCCTGTGAACTGGGTATCGTGCTGCACATGGTGAAGTCGTGGGGCGCTGTGTGTTTTAGTAGAACACCTTGCTGTGACTGCTTGTGTGAACAGAAGGACCTAAATCTCTTCCCTTCCCCATGGACCAGGGCCATCCTGAGGAGCATCTGGCCAGATGTGATGGGTGTGGATGGATGGGAGGTGGGGTGAGGTCCTCTTCTCCTCAACTGTGAGGCAAAAGTCCAACCCTAAATGCCGAAAGGTTCAGTCCAGGCTGGCAGCACCGCTGGGGAGGCAGCCAATCCAGCAGCTGGGCCAAGAAGGAGGCTGGTGGGAAGCAAGGTGGCCAGCCGGTGGCAACCACAGTGGGCAGGTGGTCAGGTGGGGGCAGGGCCTGGAGATTCCGGAAGTGGCAAATCCCTGCTGCTGCTGCGCCGCGGTGGGGTTAGACTAGCAACCTCCACACGCGGCAGATGCACTTGGGATGTTTGTTTAAATGCAGATTCCGTGGCCCATAATCAAAGATTCTGATTTAGTAGGGCAGGGGCAGGGTCCTGGTATCTACATTTTTTTACCAAGAATCCCCGGTAGTCAGGGTACCAGTCTTTAGGGAACACTGGATTCCAGGAAGCCGCAGGAGAGACGCTGGGAATATCGGGCACAGTAGAGGTAAAGAGGAGGAGAGAGAAGGAGGAAGAAAAGCATAGGGAGAAGAGAAGGAGGAAGGCGACGTAGCAGGCGTGGCTGGCGCCATGCTGGTACCTCCTGAGCACTTGCGGCCCAGCTTGTGCCTGAGTGCATGGGCTCCTCCCACCGTGCACCGGGCTCCTGGGAGTTAATCCCCCGGAGCAGCTCCCAGCCAGTGAGGATGGAAGTGGAGAACCAAGCCCAGCTCCCTCGTTCCTCAGATGGGACAGCTCAGATGTCCGTTCTGTGCTGTCCCCGAGTTCCCGCAGGAAAACGCGCGCTCCACTCCGTGACCCCATCCTGTTTGTTTTCTGGCTCTCTTCCCTTCCCTCTCTCTCATGCTTACTGACCTGCTGGTGTTTCCTCCAATCGTTTACCAAACAATCTATTAGCACCCACCTTCTCAATGTCGGCTTTTCTCAGAAAGCTGAGCTGACCAGCTGGAGAGCTGACCAGCTGGAGGAGTCCCAGGCTCCTCCCCCACTGGCTGTTTGAGACCCTCCCTGCTTGGGGAGGGCTACAACTGCCTGCAGAGACCCCTGAGGAATAGATGGTGGCGGTCCTCTCAATACACCTGCTTCCTCTCTGGTCTTTGAGGTGCCTGATCATTTTGATTGATCCTTGGAATTTTCCATTTCTGAAGCACCGTTCTTGAGGCCACCGGCTGTGGCCCCACGCCTGGCAGACAGCAATTCCACTCTAAGGCCACAAGGCTGCCCCTTAACCTGGGTCTGGGGACGCAGCAGCAGATCTGGGCAGACTCTGCTGAAACCCGCCGGCAGCTCCAGTTCTGGAAGCCTCCTTCCAGCGCCATCTGGATGGAATTCCTCCATTCAGGCTGTGTTTGGAGCAGCGTCTGTGTGGTCAGATGTTGCTGCTCTTTGGTAAACCCAGCCTGTCTCCCTCGGGCAGCCACACCATCTGCTTTGGCAATTTCACGCAGGAATGTACTGTGTGAAAACAGACCCCTCTTTGATGGGACCCAGCTTCCCAAACGTCAGCCCCTGGGAGTAGTTTGTTCTGGGGTCACTCAGGGGAGGGTGGAGAAGGACGCGTGTGCCTCCGTATGAAGAGGCCAGCAAAGGCTTTCTGAAGGAAGTGACGTGAGCTGACACTGACTTAGGATGGGAATTAGTCTCGTCCTTTATGTCCATGATATGGTGTCAGCTCTTCTTCCAGGAGGACTGTCGTCACCTCCTACTTCCTGAACTGGAAGTAGGTGGCATTTCCCTGGCGTTGGCTGTTTCAGCACATGAGCCTCCCCTTCATGGCACACCATGGCACAGGGCTGCTTGTGGGATTGTTCGGTGGAGTGGCTGGCTCCCGCACAAGATCACAAGCTCCGTGAGGGCAGGGACTAGGCCTGGCTTTTCCAGCCACAGTGGTGACCAGGGAGTGGGCTTTTTGCTCAGACCTGACAATTCCTGGCTTATGACAACTCAGGATCCTCTAAGACACAGATCTGGGAGTTCATGATTAATCAGGTGCAGTTTGGTGACTTTGCATTGAGGACCTGGGTCGTGGAACTCTGGAGGTAATGAGACTGTTTTTCTCTGTGGCTCAAGACAGGGCCATGGGGAATCCTGGCCTTAGAGGGGAAGCCTCCAGCTTCAGCCTTTCTCGTGGGTATCCTCATCAGAGCAATTCTCAGTGGCAGAGTTTTAGGACATAAGTCTTGACCAAAACACAGCTCCAAAGTGAGGGTGGAGGATGTGAGTCCAGACATCCACCATCCTGCAGTGGAAGGACAAGTGGGGTAACTCCGTGGCCAGGGGGCCCCATCCCAGACCTCCAGGGCCTAGATACCTCCCGCTGTCTCCTTCAAGCCTCCTGGCGGTTCTGCTCAGAGTCACTCCAGGTCTTAAGAACGTAGCAGCTTCTTGGGGTCCTTCAATTCTCCTCTCAATTCCAGGCCAAGCTCCCAACTTTTGGTGCAGGAAGGACTCCCTATGCTCTGGCTTCAACAGGGAAAACTCACCCCTGTATTCTATGGGCCCCTGTTGGTCTCTAGTTTGAGGTTCTGCATTTGTTTATAAAACCGGAGGTGTCAACTAACCCTGAGCATTCATCTCCAACCCCGGAGGGGTGAAGGCAGCATGACCAGTGCTTGGCACTCTCCCCTTCGGCACCCAGGGCAGACATCACTAGTTAATCATAACATACTCAGCCTCAGAATACAGGACTCCTGCAAGCCATTTCCAAGTTATTGGGAAATTAAGTGCATTTGAGCATATGTTTTTCGGCCCAGATGATAGCAATGATGATGATGATGATGAACTTATTTGCAGATGTACCTTGTGGTTTGAGGCTTGCAAAGTACTATCAACTCTATGCCTCCATAGCTCATCCCTGCACTGTCCAAGATCGGTAATTGTACTACTCAGTCCTCTGTAGGCTGTACATAATAGAGTATTGTTTTTTCCCAATCATACTAAAAAAAAAAAAAACCCATTGAGAATGCTGATGTCTAAACCTGGGTCACATCTCTGTTCCTGGGGTCCCCATGGTTGGCTCCACCCATACTACACAGACTAAGGAGGATTATTACGAAATGGCAGGTGGTTCCCCGGAGGAATAGATTCTGGAGGTCCGAAAAGCACAAATCCACGAGAGTATGATTGCTTCCCTGCTTTTTATAGAGGAGGAAAGGGGTTGCACAGAGATGGCAGGTGCCCTGCCCAAAGTCACACAGCCAGTGAGTGGAAAAGCCAGGACTAACACCCAGGGTTCTGAAGCTCTGAGTTCGGGATGCTCTACTCATCACTAGAGCTGCTTTTTAGAGGATACAGCAAAGTGACCCTCACTACCGTCAAGAGACGCCCATGGTGGAGCACTGAGGAGGTCTTCAGTGTTGCTGGCGAGGACCTCAGTGTCTGTCAAGGTGGACAGATGGGACTTCTACTGCTGTCACATTCCCTCCCAAAATAGCTGGGGCGTGAATTCAGAGGGGGAGCAGGGACTCCCCCTCCCGCAGCCAGCAGCCAGCCCAGGCCCAGGCAGAGCTGTCCTGCATCCTTCCAACTAGGTGACAGCAGGAGTCCAAATAGGCAATTAATTACTGCCTGGCGGCCGCTGCCCCCTCCTCCTCTGCTCAGCCAAGTGTGTAATGGAAATGGGACCAAAACAGACTCCCCTGTCCAGAGGGACCTGGGTATGCCCAGCAGAGGCTGAGCTACAGAAAAGCAGGGAGATGGGGCGGGGGGCTGAGAGGCAGAGGTGAGTTTATCAAAATAATGAATTTCCCCTGCCACCTCCCCCTCCGCTTTCCCTGCTGCCCCTTCCAGGCCCTGCTCTGAAGTGGTCCCTCCCTGGAAGCCTGAAGTGTAGTGCTAGAGCTGATTTTAATCTTAGATAATACTAATAACTGTGTACCACATACTTCGCAAGCATCATCTCTTCAAATCCTCAAAGCAGTCTTGGATGTAATTTTGTATGCCCATTTTACCGATGAGAAAGGTTGAGACCCAGAGAGGTCTGAATGCCACTGGTCTGAACTGAACTTTTCTCTTTTCTTCCCTTTGGCCACACACTGGCCAGACTGCACATCTGGATGTCCAGGATCAACTGGGGTGGTACAATGACGTGAGTAGAGTACTCAGTCTCATTTATGTCACTTACTAGTTATGTGGCCAAGGGAAGTTACTTAACTTCTCTGTGCCTCAGTTTCCTTCTCTGCAAAGTGGTGATGATGGTCATATCCACCTCTTGAGGTTTCTAGGACAGTGTTAGACGTGAAGCATCGCTCAATGGTGGCTCTGTGGCTTTGGGGGGTAGATGCTCTAATCCTTGTTCTACGGTAACATTAAAACAGTAAACACACCAGGTGCATAATGTGGGTCCTAATACATACTCTGCCCCCTGCACACCTGACAAACATCATAAGCAACTAAGAAACATCTCATTCACAAAACTGCAGGCACATCCTGAATCCTCTCACTCTGCCTTCTGCATGCCTCACCAGCCGCAAGCTCAGTTTGGGATCGTTTTCCATTCTTTGTATTAAGAACATCATGGGAACTTTTGTTTGTTCCCAGAACAGCCATTTAAATTCTGGTGATGGATTTGCTTTTATAAAACTTAGACATACTCCCCTACTAGAGATCCTTAGAAGTCCCCCAACCTAGTTGAAAATCACTGCCCCAGAATGCGGGAAATTGATCCCCTCTGAACTTCCAGACGGGCGGACTGGCCAGGGTATGGCCAAAGGGAAGAAAAGAGAAAAATCCAGTTCAGACCAGTGGCCATCCAAAGGCAAGGCACAGACACTGCGATGAGCCAGGGACTGCCCCTCCCTCATTCGGGGCTTCCTAGGTGTGTGTCCCCCACCCCAGTCTCTGGGCCCAGGGCAGGGGGCCTGGGCTAATTCATTTCTGAAACCCCAGCACCCAGCAGGGAGCCCAGCATGGAGAAGATCAGTGAACCCTACATAAAGACACAACTGAGGAATGAATGAATGAACAAATGACATCGCTGTTTGGAGGAAGCTATAGAATATTAAGCTTATAGAGAAGAGGAGGAAGGAGAAAGAGAGTGCTGTCCACTCCCAGCTCCTTAAACATGCTGAATAATCTCTACACTCTTATGTGAACGATCTCCAAAGACACATTGTTAAGTAAAAAAAGCAAAGTGCACAACAGGTGTAGAATGTGCTGTCTTTTGTGTTAAAAAAAAAAAAAAAGAAAGAGGACAATAAGCATAGGAATTTGTATTTGCTTATATAGTTGTACTTGTGGAGTAGACAGATGAGAGGCTGCTGAGGAAACCAGTCGCAGGGCTTAGGAGAGAATAAGAAAATACGTTGATGGGAAACAGCAGTTATAGGCAGACTCTTCACTGTGTACATGTTATATATTTTTTCAATTTCTGAACCACACATGAAATAAAAAAGGAAAACAAAAATATATAGGAAGTTTCTGCTCCAAGAAAAATGCTGAATAAGATTCACCTCCTTGCTGGATGCCTGGGGAGGGGAGGGAATGCTTAGTTAATACCTAGTCACACTCATCTTCTGGAGGGTTCAGTGTAATTAAGGGCTTGGAGATCTCCTAACCTATTGATCTCGGACCAGAAAGCATTAGATGAATTCCCAGGAGCCTTGAGCTTTCCGAAATTGTTTCTCTAAACTCCACATCTCTCTTGTGGGTAGCCAGTAGCCTCTGCGTGCTCCCACGATGGCTGCGGGGCACAGCTGGTGACAGCTACTGGGGCTAGAGAGGTCAGGACAGAGCTCTGAGAGGGATGGGGGGCCCTCCTCTGGAGGATGTGGGGAGGAGAAGCTCGAAGGTCTGAATAAAGAGGCCAAGGAGGCAAAAAGAATGAACCTTATCCCTGGCTTCACAGCACCTGTCCCCGACATCCACCTCCTGAGAAATGTTGAAATATCCAGCATCTTGCAGAGCGACCTCCACAAGGCTTGGAATTGGGGTGGGGGTAATCTCACAGGGGCGTCCTCTGACGTCGGGATGACACTTGTAATAGCCAAACTTGGAAATACACAAATGCTTTTGAGGAGAACTGAGGGCCCCAGGGCTGCGTCCCTGCACCATGAACGGGGAGAACAGGGTGGGGGGTGGTCTGCGGCACCGCCGCTGGGGTCAGAGTTGCTTTTGCAGCCGAAGGGAGGGGGCCAGCTCCTGGGTCTGGCTGGTCCAACTCTGAGGGGCTCTGAGGGTGCTGTCCAGGGACAAGGATCTCTCCCTGTCCTTGGGATCTAGACTCAGAGACCCCTATGGACTTTTACTCCTGCCATTGAGGGACACCCTCTATTTGAGGCCTTTGGTGAGCACCTTCATTTGGCTTTTACACCTTTGCATGGAGGGGGCCTCCTAACCTTTTGGTGACCTGCATGTTGGTAGACAAAGCAGCCCAGGCTGTGAGTTGCTAAGAAGAAAACCCCAGCCTTGGTCTGCAGCTGCCAGGACCAAAGCAGCCTCCAGCAGGCCGTGCAAAGCCCTTTCCTTTGAGCACTGCCCTAGAGCCTGTCATCCTCCTGGCTAGGGTGACAGGCCCATCCGGGGCATGGTCTCCTGGGCCAGTTAATGCCCTTTTCTTAACAGGGTTTGTTTCTTGGAACCGACCCTTATCTCTGGCCTGATCTCTCATGGGCTCCAGCCTGATGTACCAACCTGTGAAGGCCACCATCCTCTTAGGCTGAATATGGTCGAAGCTGGGAACAATAATAACTACAACACCAATAATAATAACAGTATTAGAATAACAGTATGCCATTCACTGAGTGCTTACTATAATAAAAGACACCAGACTTTATGTACATTATCTCATTTGATCTTCACAACATCTCCTTTCATTTAATCCTCTCTACCACCTTGAGAGGGAGGTCTGATGATACCCATTGAACAGGTGAGGAAATCAAGGCTCTATCAGGTGAAGTGAGTCTCCTGGTCATACACTTACAAAGTGGTGGAGCTTGGATCTAGCCTCAGCTCTGCCTGCCTTGAAAGTGTGTGTTCTGAACCACAGAAATGAGAGTAATGGGAGCTGGGGTGAGAAGCCATCACTTCCTGCAGCCAGAACTAAGAGATGAGGTGAACTGTTGGAGAGAAAGCTGCTGGGGCAGGCGGGGCGGGGCACACAGGGCGTTGGAGGCGGCAAGTGGGGGAGTCTGCACCTCACCCTGCAGGCAGCTGGGTGATGGACAAGGCCAGAGCTAGCTAGATGCTACCAGGTGAGCATCATGCCCACAGATGCAGGCTGCAGCGGCCAGGATGCCAGCGCACACACCTGAGGGTCATGGCACGATGGGTGACATGTCTCCTCCTGGGCCCCACTGTGTGTCACAGCCCCCATCTGGGCCAGGCACTGGAGAGAAAGAGCCAGGGGACTGAGACCCTCTTCATCTGGAGTGAGGCCCACACTGGGGATTCTCAGCCAATCACCATGCTATCCCTAAATGAGCCATAATGACTCCTGATTGCTCCTTTGTCGCTGGGCTGGCGCTCAGAGCCATTTCCATCTGAGGCTGAGAGTGCACACAGACCAATGTGCACTGCTGGTTTCCTATTTTAGGATGAACATGTGTGATGGGGGCTGGGCGGCCCCAAGCTCTCAGATCCAACAGGCGAGCACAGTGAGCATGGGGTGAACACAACGGTCCCCACAGTGGGCAGGACTTCACAGCTGGTGACGCACTTCTCTGACCGTGAGTGCAGGTCCACGTCCCCAGTCGACTAATGAATAACTGAGGCTCAGAGAGGGGTTAGTGTGTGAGATCACAGGGAGCAGACAATGGAGCCACATGGGATTTCATTCATTAATTTATTCCCCCAAATATTTATTGAACACCTACTATGTGTCAGGCATTGTGCTAGGTGCTAAATATAAACCCAAAGCTCTTCCGATCATGACAGCAATACCAATAACTAGTGTTTATTGTGCATTTACTGTGTGCCAGGTGCTTCACTACCTATGTTCCATGTAATGTCTCACCAACCCTCCTTCCAGGACAGTGAAGTAAAGTGAAGCAGGCACTTGGAAGGGGCAGGAAGTGTTTCTCTCTGCCCCCATCCTGAAGGCTGGCATATGCCAAAGGTGGTTTCAAATAACAGTGTTCAAAGGAACAGAGACTGAGGGGCTAAGGAGAGGAGAGAGGGTCCAAAGGACAGGGGTGGCCTCCAGACGGTGACCACGGGGCAACCACAGGAGAGCCCGGGTGGACTGATGAGGATTGAACGTGCACACACAGCCACGGACTGCACTGCACTGAAATCGTACTTGAACACAAAGTAAAAGCCTCCTCCACATCTTCCTTTGGACTCTATGTGCAGCTCTGCACACTGCCCAGTTTAACAACGAATGTCCCGCCCCTCCCTTCCTCTGCTGCGCACAGTTCCAGGATAATCATTGTTATCCCCATTTAACAGATGAGTAAACTGAAACAGAGAGGCCATGAATCACCTGCCCAGGGTCACCCAACTAGCAGTTGGCAGGGCTGACTCCAGGGCTGAGCTCTGTACCAACATCCCCCCCACCAGGCCTGGCCCTGGACTCAATGGTCATGAGGCCACCCGGGGGCTCTTGGTACCTGGCAGCAGTAGATGGAACGATCTCCCCCATCATTGTGAAGCTGCAAGCCCCTCCCCCTACTTCGTCTCCCCCTCCCCACGTCCCAGCTCTGCTCAGAGCTATTAACCAGGTCACACCGGCTTGTCCCAGTCCAATAGTTCCCTTAATTGCCTTTTTATAGCACGTCGTACAACTGTTCATTACGCTGTCATATTTCCCCTCGAAGGCAGCAGTGGGGGAGCAGAACGGAGGACGGGGACCCGTCCAGGTGGCAGGGGCTGTGTGCAGGGCACCAATGTGTGAAGCTTATTTTCTACTTGATCAGAATGCATTAAACGCGTGCTTCTCATACTTGAGTGATACGCGAGCCACTTTTAAAGGGGAAAGACAACCACAGCCCTCTGCCAACAACTGACAAATTATCTTTATTATGATTTTACTGAAATATGTACAAACATAAAGCTAGGTGTACACTCCTTATCCTTCTAGTGCTACACAACTGGAAAAGCAAAGACAATATATTTATACCAATGCAATACAAACAAAGCTCCAAAATCAGAAATTTCAAAATAACGTGGATAATTTAAATGTGATGGATGGTGTGTTGCTAAAATTAAATTGCACTTGTACAGTGAACATGGTTCTTAGGCTTCGGCATTTAGCCCCCCACTGTTCTTTTGTCACAAAGCTCTTGGCAATTAAAGCAGTATTTGGTCATCCAGGAGACCTAGAATCTGTGGGCACATCTTTTTTAGATATAAAATAATATCATATAAAATTAACCGATTCTGAGAGAGAGCTCACATACCTAGGTCAGGAAACAATTAATGTCCCAGGAGCCGTTATCAGCCATGCAGGTCTAAGCTATCGTGCCGGGAACAGCCATGCGTTCTTGGTGCTGGAAATCTCAGGACACTGGGTGCAGCTCACCGAGGCCAGACCTCACCCAGGCTTTAGTGAAATCCATAAGCTCTTCTGAGCACCTCCTGTGTGCCTGGCCCTGTGCCTTCCCGCGCCCTGTCCCAGGAGTTGCCTATATAGTCAGGAGGGAGACAGGAGTGGCCCAGAGTGGACATATACACCAGTCAGTGCAGGGAGAACGCTCGAGAGCCTGCAGAGATATGTTCAGCCAGAGAGAGTTGGATCCCAGCTGCAGACCCCGGAGCCCACAGACCCAAGCCCTTCGGCAGACTCACCTGGAGTGCTGCGGACAGCTCTGCTCCTGGGTTTGAATGCTGGATCTGCCACTACCTAGCTGCGAGACCTTGGGTAAATCACTTAACCTCTTCGTACTCCAGTGCCCTCATCTGTAAAATGAACGTGAAACCAACCCATGCTCACAGGGATGTTGTAAGGCTTGTGGATAATGTAACACAGGCAAAGCATTTCGCCTAGAACCTGGCAGAGAATAAGCATTTGCTAAATGTTAACGTTGACTGCTCACCTGCCTCCAACCCTCAACAAACTTGGAAGAGGAAGAAACTTCTAGATTGGGCTCTTAGGATGGAGGACATGGACTTGCCATGCACTTTAGGGGATTTGAAACCTTGTGCAATATTTTGTGTGTGTTTCTTGAGAAAGAATCTGCAGCTTCATCAGATGTCCACACGGGCTGTGACGTAGAAAAATCTTTGGTCACTGAGCTAGGTGAGGGCTGGCAGTGGCACTCAGTGTCTTAGTCTACTCAGGCTGCTATGACAAAGTGCCATAGCCTGGGTGGCTCAGGCAACAGAAACTTATTTTCTCACAGTTCTGGAGGCTGGAAGTCCCAGATCAAGGTGCGGTAGGACTGGATTCTGGAGAGGGCTCTCGTCCTGGCTTGCAGGTGGCGGCCTTCTCCCTGCATCCTTGCTTGGTCAAGGGAGAAAGAGCTCTTTGAAGTCTCTTCTTAAAAGGATACAAATCCTATCAGATCTAGACCCCACTCCTATTGACCTTATCTAACTTTAATTACTTCCTTAGAGGCCCTATCTCCAAATACAGGCACATTGACGGCTATGGCTTCAACATATGAGTCTGGGAGGGTGTCACAATTTGGTCCATAGCACTCAGTGAGGTGGGTTATTCTAGATCTGGACAGGGCAGGTTTTGACCAGCAAAGGTTGACCCTTGAGGCTTCTAACTAAAGCCAGGATCACTTGCAGCTCTCCTGGCCTCAGTGACCCAAGATGCTCCCCATCAACATCCTCCTCCAACTCTCCCTTCCCCCTGCTTGTGACCATCCAAGCATCCAATACCATCTTCCCGTGTGCGGTCCTGCAGGCCCTGCCCGTTGCCTACTCAGATGACAGTGGACTAGCCTCACAATTGTGAAAATTTAAGAAGACAATCCCCAGAGAGTGCTTTCAACAGTGTCTGGCATGCACAGAGCACCCATAAAGAGGTGAGCTCTGCACCAACAGGCTTGAGGGGACAGGAAGTCAGACACAGCCCCTTCATACCCCTGGAGCCAGGGTCATTGTTGCAGGGCTCACTGAAATCAGAGCCTCCACCATGGCTGTCCTTCCCAGTTGTCATAACTGGTGACCTGCAGATTTGTAAGAGTTCTGAGTGCCATTACAAGAGGCTGGCCGGGCGTGGCAGCTCATGCCTGTAATCCTAGCACTCTGGGAGGCCAAAGTGGGAGGATCACACAAGGTCAGGAGTTCGAGACCAGCCTGAGCAAGAGGGAGACCCCGTCTCTATCAAAAATAGAAAGAAATTATCTGGACAACTAAAAATATATATAGAAAAAAGTAGCCGGGCATGGTGGCGCATGCCTGTAGTCCCAGCTACTCGGGAGGCTGAGGCAGAAGGATCGCTTGAGCCCAGGAGTTTGAGGTTGCTGTGAGCT
>CAUYRT010056622.1:0-95517 GCA_963574885.1 Lepilemur ruficaudatus
TTGGAAATAAGAAAACAGGATATCAAGGCCTTATCAAATCACTGTGCAATTTTTATGTTTTTAAAATCTAAATACATTTTCTTATTTCAAGGAGCAAATGAGTGTTCCATTTTTTGACTATCCTTCCACTGACTAGTCCCTTGGTTGTAAAAGAATATGAACCATTGCAGTCTTTCTTGTTAGCAGCAACTCTAAGCTGAATATTCTAAATTTATGTATCTTATTCACTTTACCAGACACTGTCAAGCGACTGTTTCATCCTCCTAACTGCACTTTAAAGGAAGAGTTTTATTTTTAATTTAGCTTATTTTTATTTTATAGTTTATAATTATTCTATTTAATTTTAAAATTAAGGGAATTATAACATTATTCTATTTAATTTAGACCCATAATATTTATTGAGCTTCTGTGAGGATTAGCAAAAAAAAAAAAAATTGTTTCCACAGAAGACAGTTGCTATGTAAATTATTTTTATTATTAAGTTCTGTATCTTTAAATGAGTCATTTTTATCTTTTTGTTTTCTTACTAATGAAAAATTTGAAATTGTATTTTTTGAGGAAAAATACAGACATATGACAAAACAAGTGTTGGTTAAGGACTTATTGCCATTAAATTAGTCAAAAACAATAACAGTGAAATTAACCAAAGTGGCACATTGTCAACCATACGACCGAAGAAAATTTCCAGAGAAATTAAATGAAAGAAATCATTTGTCAGCCGTGGACATTTGTATTGGTTTTTCAGCTTCAAAGTTATAAAAGTAATATATGGAGGCCATCTTCTTTTATGCTACAACTAGAAACTGTACAGGTTTCTTTGGAATGACTGTTAATTGTGCAAGATGTTCCATAAATTAGTCAAACCTAAAGAAATAGTTTTGCTAAATAGTGCACATTTTACACAAATATTTACACTGAAATTTATGCAGATGTCAACAGTACTGTGGGCTCAGAGTTAAAATGAAAGTGCGTTAGACCTTTTTTGAGTTACCTTTCTTACAGTATATTTATGATTTATGGGGTCAAACAGACGTATGTTAGATTCTCGTCTCATCTGTAACATGAATATATTGACACTCACTTCGCCAAATTGTTGGAAGGATTAAATGCATTTACCATGGGGCCTGACACAGACTTGATTCTTAGTACATTGTAGTAATAGGCCACTCTGTTTTGCAAAGATGGTGTGGGGAAAGGATATCACTGCCTCTGGAATTATTCAGTTATTATCTGATATTTCAGATCTATCATCTGATAGCTGGATGATTTGTGCCAAATTACTTAACTTCTTTGAACTCAGATTTTTTTTTTTCAGTTAATAAACTAAAGATAAGTAACAGCAACCTCATAGGGTGGTTCTGAGGATTTAACAAGATCGTACATATATGGGGCTTTCCAATTCCTGTTGCATAAGCATTCAATAAGTAGTAGCCGTTATTATTCTTATTCTTACTGCTAATTTCTGTTTCTTAAGCTTAAGATTTCTTTGCACACATGTCTTTGAACAATGTGAAAGAGTCAAACAACCACTGCTCAGGAGTAGATTGACTTTGAAGCTAGTGAAGCTTAAAACTAAAGCCCTCCTCATTTACACAGTCCCCTTCCAAACTGGTTCTTAATACTGTTTTCTTTATTTTATATTCCTTTGCTTAAAGTGGGCCTCCAAAGCTCCAACAGTTGCAGGCTCCACAAACGAGGATATAGGTTGTAGTATTCTGAAAGTTTTGTTGTTTTTCTTTTTTAACTAAAAAATTTAAGGGAAAATCTATAAGGAAGCACAAAAATGTATGCCATAAATGAACAACACATTGAGAGCAATATTTATATTAAATTGCTATTTTAAGCCTAAATCCCATAAGGTTCTACATTGTGTGTTCAACTTGAAAATGATGCTACAAGTAAAACTGGCATACTAAGCAATGAAAATCAGAGATAACTTGAGTATAGCACTAAAACTCAAAGGAAATGTAATCAGTGATATAGAATTGTCCAATTTTGCATACTCAATATTTTCTAAGCTATTTTTCAAAAGAAAGGAAAACATTTTTAACAGATCAGTGAGAAAGTTAACTGATTAAACTCATTCAAAATAAATATCAGTCCTCTTCAAGTCAGAGTGTGTCAAAAACATTGAGGCATAGATCTTTCAACCAATTATAAATTAAATGTCTGTTACTCACACATGCAATAATTGAAGCTGAGAAAATTACATATTTGAAATCAATAAAACAAACTCTGGTATTACATAAATAAGCTGTAGTCCACAGAAAATATATTCATATTTTAAATGACTTAGCTTCAAAACTTTAAGAAAAAATACTTTGGTGACATCAATTGGTAAAACTTTAATAAAACCACTAAAAGTACCTTATAATTTACATTGTTCATCTTAGTCTTTAAAAGAATTTATTGATGGATTTTCTCATTACATGTTCAGAGGAACAATACATTAAAAATATTATGCAAAGCTGTTCCGAAAAATATCCTTGATTTGCAAGTCAAGTGCTTTTAAAAAGTGTTCCCTCCCCTTTAAAAGTATGTATCAACTTCAAACTAAAAATAAGTATATTAAAATGTTTCATCTAAAAAATACAAAATTATAATCTTATAAAACAGAATATATTAACTTTTAGGAAGCCAGATCTTATAGAAATTGGGGCACACATTAGTAACACAAAAGATTTAATACAATTTAGCAATTATTTTACCTTGGCATTGTAATAAGGAACATCATTCCCATTTTACAGACAAAGAAATATCAAGACAACCAGGGTTAAATCAATTTCCCAAGGTTATCCGTGAGCTAAGACTAACATTTTAAGATTCTTGCTTTTTATCTGCCTCTTGATCTTGTTAGGTCACAATCTCTCAGCATTTTTAGAAAATACCCTTTTTATTATGTTTTCAGCACTATGTGAATCTAATATACCAGCTTTACTCTTTTCTATGCCTTCCTTCCCTGAGAATACTTTCAGCACAGAAATCAGTTACAGTTTTCTGTCTCTTCCAAATAGTTAAAAACGTAAAAGATCATAGATGTAGTAAATCCGTTTAGAAGCTCAATGACTTGATTGGGATGCTCAATTTGACTATAACAGCCTAATCTGAAATGTTATCTAAAATGCTTATTCCTTAACTATTCTTTTCTGCATCACAAAAATTGTTCATAACAGGAACAATCTTGGGGAAAAAAATAAGATGAGATATTTCAGACAGCTTAATGGGGCTGCCACTGTCCTAGATAACCATTGTTTAGAGCAGTCGTGGATTAGCTAAAGGCTAGTGTAGACTGAACATATTGAACAGCATCTTAAGTTGTACTTTAAAAGTCAGGATAGACAGTCCTCATAAGAAATGAAAGCTTCTTTGACTATTATAGGTGTTCTGTGGCTAGAGATAAAATATCATACTAACAGAACAAAGCTTGCAATTTGCGGAATTGAATTCCAAGGTGAAAAAGAAGGTTAACAATTTTTTGTAAAATCCTTCTTTCCTGAGAACAGAAATTCCAAAATTATTGATTACAATATTCAAAATGGCATTTCACACTGTGCCTGGTGCTTATAAGTAGGAGTTAGAGAAAATATCACTTTGCTCCATATTTTGGCAACTGATTATAAAATTCTCCCTAACCTGGTGTAACTGAATTGCTCCTTTATATAAATTTGAACCTTATTAGGTATCTAAGTCATTGATATGGTCCATTTGAAGAAGTAATTTATTAGTGTTATGGTTAACGCCTGTTAGATGAAGCTCAGAAATGAAAAGATTTTAATTAAAAGCAAATGTAGTAAATGATCACTCTTTTTTTCTGGTTTCATAAAAGATTGCATATATATATACAATATATATTCTGTATATGTAAATACTGTGTGAAATTATATGTGTGTGTTTATAACTTTGAGAAAAGTTTATATATATATAAAAAAATCTCTTTTTCCCTGGAAAATTTAAGTACATTTTCCCTATGAGCTAACAGCCATAAGTATCCCTACGGATTTTTTTTTTTTTTTTTGCTAGCAAAATTGCTTTTCATTTGGCAAAACTAAACCTGTGATTCATAGCAGCTTAGAGCACTCAAGGTCAAAGAGTACATCTTGCTTGCTTTGACTGACATTTTTGCAGGCTAAATCAGACCTGCATGATTCAGCTGTATTGAGATTCATAATGTTATGAGTGGACAGATTTGGGGGTGGCGTAAAAGAGCATAGAGGAAAATTGTCTCGGAAATTGTGACTACTGCCTGAGGTAAAAATTAACCGCGGCTAATAGGTGATTTCAGTTCACCAACTGGGAAGACGTTTTCTTGCCACCCGCTTTGTACAAAAATCATTAGAGAAAATTTAGTAAAGAAAACTATTTTAGGGAGGCAGAAAAAAGGGACTTTGCTATGAGAAATAAAGTAGGGAGCAAGAACAGGGAGAATAGCTTCTTTTAACAGTTCTTAGCTCAGGCATTACAAGTAAAACAAGTACACATGTATATAAAATGAAAAGTAGAGAAAAATCCATTCCCAAAAAATTGCCCCTAAATGCCCATTATTAGCAATTCATTCCTTTTAGATTTCTGTGTCAGGTTTGTTCATCAGTTACCTTTAAACTTCACATGCCCGGGGGCATTAAATTTTTCCTACATCGGGTTCTTTCCTACCTAGACTTAGTGTAAAGAGAGCACAATAAAATTGTTTTGGGAAGATCAAGCATCAGAAAAATGAGGTGTAAAAAATACTACGCTATGGATTAACCTAGGCAGCATCGCATTTTCCCTTAATATTTATTTTCTCTCACTATTAATTTATAGGATATAACCCAGTCAAAATGGATTTTATTCAGCTCTGGCTATATAATCTATGGTGCAAAATGTAAATATGGTCCCTTGTTAAAAAATTATTAAGACTTTCGAGAATTCCGGCAGAGCATTCAGCCAAGCTTGGGCCCTTCTAAGAGTAGGGCTCTGGGCAACTGCACAGATCCCATGCCCTTAAGCTAGCCCTCATTTTATAATAGTGGAAATAGTGAATTCTAACCTTGGTTCATGAACGTATTTCATTAAAGATTACCTAAATAATTTGATTTACAGATTCTCAACACTAATAACAAAAATTCAAACCCAAATTCTTTTTAGGTTAATTTGGGGCTTTAAAAACCACTAAATTTAACATTTTTTCCCCATCTACTTCTCTATTTGCTCGACTTTCTGTGGGAATGTATAGTAGTCATGACTTTCCACCTTATGTCGGGTTTGGACCCCACCCCCTCATGCTTAAACCTGAGATTCAAAAGCCTAATCCTCATTTACTGTTCCTAACTCACGAGCCACGTAAGTTGCAAATAGCCGAAGATTGCTCTGTATAACCTCCCCAAACCAGCACTCATGCTGGAGCACCTGCCATTTTCCCAGTCCCAGGTCTGGAGTTAGGATGAGTGTGGATGATACCTGGTTACGCCAGCTCCTAAAAATATATTAATGAAAAATAGGAGTGGCTTAGGACAGGTTGCTCTAAGGACCCAGGTAATAGAAAAATTAAGCCTACAAGAATCTCGGTCACCTAAACTATAAAAAGCACTTCTGGGTTGAAGAAGTTTCACATTCCAATTCAAATTTGTATGTGCTACTGTGTAAACCAATATTCATTTCCTTTCTAGCATATGTTTCAAGTTTGGTCCATGTCCAATAGTAGGATGCTTTATGATTCCTCTATTAAATTTTCCCTCTTCATCTTTGGTTGGCACATTTCAGTTATAATGTATAAGGTTATAATGTATAACCTTAACCCCACCACTGACAGAATGTCCCAGGATTTTTTCTCTTTGTCTTATTTTTTTCTCAAGATCATATGTTACTAATAATTCTTCTTGCTAATCTTTTACTCGATTGTGTTTGGAATAAGTGTGGTCATTTTTTGTGTGACTGTCTTTTCTTCCTCCCACCCCCAATCCCAGTCGTCAATAGAAGTTAAATGAAAGAATGGCATTTTTCTTATGTTGACTAATAGTCATAAGACATTAGCTGAGAAATGAATAGCATTGAGGTTTTGAATGATCAGCTGTTAATTTTTAATATTACATTTTAGAAAATGATGAATCCTGCTTTTTATCAGGATTGTCCATTAAAAACTCCTTTTTAAAGTAATATACATTGAATAACTACATTATGTCTAGTACAATTCTAAGTGCCTACTTCTGAAATGTTTACCTACAAATGTTCCCTTATAAAACATATACACTTAGCTTGTCAGCTTACTGGGATATGAATTCAAATAGTTTAGTTAAAGTATGTTGAATCAGCTTTGCAATACTTGGCTAGATTTTTTAAAATAGTATTTTTTAAATAAAACACCTAAGTAAAATAGTACTCATTTTTAAAATTCAATTTTGTATACAAAGTCTTTCATTCTCAATAGATTACTTTGACTTTAGAGAACAGTATTTTCTTTTCAATAAGAAAATGTTTACCCAGTAACATTTTATGGTGTTGGATTATTCTTCTGAATTGGATATTTTAAAGATTTTGTAACCTTCCAATTATTACCTAATATGACAAAATAAACATGAAAGCAAACCCCTACCACAAAATATAAAAAGTTATAATGTTTGAATTAAAAAATACAAGTGCCTTATACAAACTTCAAAATATATAGGAAATCTAAGGGAGTAAGTACAATAATTTGTTTAAGGCAAAGTATTTAAGAAGGAGAGAATGAATCTATAGAAAAGTCAAATACTCTTTTATTGAAGGAGCTCCAGTATACTAGAGATAACAGTTAAGCAGTGTTATAGGCTATCTGCTTTCTTGATGACATAGCCAATTAGTTTGGGATCTAGTCAGTTATCAAGCTTAATCATGAATGCAAGATAATGCATCTTTAAAATAAGTGAGATAGTTCAAGAGAAAGTAGTGTATTATCTAGCAAGTAAATTCAGTACCAAAATCAGTCTCTAAGTTCTTACTCCAAAGTAGACCTTTGCCTCCAACTATATAAAGCATATGTTAATCCCAACAGGAAGTATCTGTAGCTAGATATTATATGCTACTACACAAGTGCCATTTGGCCTCCCTGGAAGAATGTGACTTGGTGAAGCATAAAGAAGCTTTTAATGTATAATTGTTAAATAATCTTATCTTTATGATAGATTAAAGATGGCTTTAAATTCTTTGACACTTCTTCTGTTGAGAGGTGGGGTCTAGGTCCCCTCCTCCTGAATCTCAAAAGGATCTGTGAGTGTGACTAATAGAATACAGTGGAAGTGAAGCTTGCCACTTTGGGGGCCCAGGCTTTAGTAGAATGGAAACTTTCCCTACTGCCTTTTGGAATATTCACTCTTGAAACCAAGGTGCCATGCTGTAAGGAAACTCATGCATCTCAATGTATGAATGAAGACACTCATGTGTAAAGGAACCAAAGCCCCTGCTGACAGTCCTTGATGAGCTGTTAGCCAGTGCTGCTAAGTGTATGAATGAGTTATCCTGGAAGCCATCCTCAGAGATAAGTCACCCCTGCAAGCCCTGCCCAAATTATGGACTCAATTGCATCAGGGAATTATGGAATTAGTTGCTGCCATTTGCAGCAGTGATTAGCATCATAAGAATGCATGGAAGGTAAAGAGCCAAGATATGAAAGAATAGAGGATTTGAGAAGACAGTATATCCATGGCCTTCATCTTTTGCTTAGACCTCTCCTCAATATCTCTTTGGATAGGAAACAGGATAATATCCCTTTTTGCAAAGGCAGGATGATTGTGACATCGTCGGCCCTTAGAATGGTAGGTCTGTGCACGTGCATGTGTACTAAGTGTTCAAAACCTGAACCCGTAATTGGTAGGTAATAAATACATGCTGAATTGGAGTGAGTGTACGAATGGATAGTTAGAATAATTAAGGTACTGTTGTGTTGTTCCAGGTAGAGCAACTTCTCTAAATAGAGGTTTCTTCCTTACAGTTACATCTTCCTAAAGATATAAAATGACATTTTTATCATGTTGTTCAATCATCCGTTTAATCCAAGCCTGTAAAAGTGCTCACCAGAACCTACTAAAGTTCAAATTCCTTAGCTTGGCATTTAAATGCCTCTGAAATTAAGCACCATTTACACTTTTCAAACTGATCACCATCTGCAAATCTAGGCCAAACCTCTATTCTTAACCATATGAAACCTGGATGTGCTTTGGCTATGCTCTTGTTAATCTCTCAACCTTAAATATTTCCTTACTCTCCTAAAGTCCTACTTAATATCAAAGACAGAGTTCACATGTTTGTGGAACCATCCCTAATCCTCACAGCGGGTATGACTTTCTCCATCTCCCATACTTCTCTGTTCCGCTCATAGAACGCATGGAGTTTCTTATTTTATATTTCTTTCCATCCACATCTCATATCTCTAAACAGACCATAATACTATGAATGGCTGACCAAAAATCTTAGATTTCTCTGCAATTATCCATGGCATCCGGCAGTGTATTGAACAGAGTAGATACTCAATAACTTTTTTATTGATTGGACATTCACTCTTAAAGAAGGCACTAGAATAGATTCTGTTTGCATTACAGATGAGAAAGGATTACATTACCCCTTTGCTTTTATCAGACAAAAATTAAGATTCTAATCCTTTTCATCTCAGAAAGGCTCATTGAAACTTTTTAGCCACCTACCAAATAAAAAAAATAAAAAAATTAAACAATATAATACAAACAACTGTCCAGGAATTTTACAAACATTAAGTAGGTTTGACAGTGTGGTGTGTTTCTCCAATGAGTGAATTCAAAGTACTTTTAAAGTATGGAAAGAAAATTTACAAATAGTATTAAAGTCACTTTCTATAAACTGGAAAATTGACTAAAAAAAACCAAAATTTAAGCATTTCCAAACAGCTTAGCTGTCCTCTATGTTTTATTCAAATGAGACTTGACTGGCAAGCTATTGTTAGTAGTATTTTATTACATTATAACTGGGATTTGCCTTTAAGTGTTTTCTCTCCTGAAGCAGCCTGTTACTTTTCTAAATCTTTGGCTCTGAAATTTTGATGTGCATCAAAATTACCAGGGAAATGCTTGTTAAAATGAATATTTAGGGGCCCTGCCCCCTTTGAGATTTTAACTTAGCAGATCCTCAATAGGGTACTGAATTCTGCATTTCAAAACATCATCCTTTTTGAGTCTGTTGGAGGCCTTCTAATTACTGAGAACTGATATTCTAAGTTGGACTTTTTTTCTGTAATTTTTGTTGAAATGGCAAGGGTGTAGAAGAGAAAGCTTGGGGATGGAGAATGAATGAGACTCAGAAAGCTGTAATCTGAGCTACTCAGCTGCTACTGAGGCAACTGCCCTCTGTAGCCCATTCAATACTTTATGGAAAAAGTATTGAGGTTAAAGATTTGCCCACTGGAAACCTTAAGTGAACATAACAGCTGAGAAATGCACGATCCTAGCATGTATTAGGGCTAGAGCAGGAACCCCAAGGCAGAACAGTTGCCTGGGAATCCTGATGACTAAAACCAACAGCAATATTTTAGAAATACATGTCTTTCACAGTTACTTTCACAAGTACCGTTACAATTTTGGTAGGCACTACCAAAAACCCAGTTCCTGGTACGAATCAGCACTGAGGAGGAACCTTATGATTATATGGATCCCTTTTGTTATGTCAACACTATCACAAAATTCTAAGACAATTCTCTGAAGACCTTAGGAGGCCAGCAGTAGCTTAAATATGACATTACTGGCAAATGCAACCAAGCAAGTTACTACTATACCGTGTAGTGGGTATAAGGGGTAATGTGCCTATGTGCATAATTGTTAGAAAAACTTTAGAACATTCTGATTGTTTTATTATTTTGGATCTTGAATAACTGTCACAGGAGACATCAGGACATCACTGACTTTTTCTGCCTATGTATGTGTGCCTGTATATGTTTACCAAAGAAACTGAACAAAAACAACATAAAGAGGCAATAATTTTCAGACTTGGGCCGGCCGGCTTCAAATTGGCACAGCTAGCAGAATACTTGCCTCGTTTAAAAACGAGAACCAGCATGTTTACATCACGCTCCGTATCACATGGATATATTTTTTTGAAAGATATGGTAAGGAAAGTTTACAGGTTTATGTTATCATACTGAAAAATGGGTTTTTAAAAAAATTTTTTTTTGATAGATTTAGGGAGTATAAATGTTTTTGTTACAAATGATGAATTGTATAGTGGTGAGGTCAGGGCTTTTAGTGTACCCATCACCCCAATAGTGTATGTTGTAGCCAATAGGTAATTTCTGATCCCTTTTTTCCCTCCCACCCTCCCCACTTCTTAGTTTTCAATGTCCATTAGACCACTTTGTATGACTATGTATACCCATCATTAAGTTCTTACTTATAAGTGACAACGTGTGTTATTTGTTTTTCCATTCCTGAGATACTTCATTTAGGATAATGGTCTCTAGTTCCAACCAACTTGCTGCGAAAGATGTTATTTCATTCCTTTTTATAGCTGAGTAGTACTCCACGGTACATTTTCTTTATCTGCTCATCAGTTGATGGGCACTTAAGTTGATTCTACATCTATGCAATTGTGAATTGTGCTGCAGTAAGCATTCAGGTGCAATAAGTATTTAAGTGTCTTTTTGATATAATGACTTCTTTTCCTATGGGTAAATACCCGGTAGTGGGATTGTGGGATCAAACGGTAAGACTACTTTTAGTTCTTTGAGGAATCTCCATGCTGTTTTCCATAGAGGTTGTACTAATTTACATTGCTACCAATAGTGTGTAAGTATTCCCTTTTCACTGCATCTGCGCCAACATCTGTTGTTCTTTGACTTTTTGATAATGGCCATTCTCCACAGATGATTCAAACAAAAGGAAAAGCATTCCATGCTCATGGATTGGAAGAATCAATATTGTTAAAATGTCCATACTGCCCAAAGTGATTTACAAATCCAATGCAATCCCCATCAAATTACCAATGTCATTTTTTTACAGAATTAGAAAAAACAATCCTAAATTTCATATGAAAAAATGTTTTTAAAGAATTTTTGAAAGTCTACATACTCAAGAAAAGTGCCACCTGGTCAAATTAAAATTCTCCGCAGGACAGATAAGCATGAGCATTAATTAGTAATACATACTGAAAATTTTAGAGATGAAATGTACTGATATCTGTAACTTACTTTGAAATGTCTCAGGAAAGATGGATTGATCAATGAGCAAATGGATATATCTGATATAAAGTCATGGTAAAGCAAATACAGTAAAACGTTAAGAATTGTGGAATTGAGGTGACAGGATATGATGATTACTATACAATTCTACTTTTTTTTTTTTGCATGTTTGAACATTTTCATAATGAAATTTGCTGAGAAAAACATTTATCCATAGAAAAGGGAGTAGCCCTTTTTCTGTTTGGGAAGGTACAGTATTTGTAATCAGACTGAAACTGCATCCCTGTTTTTCCACATGCCATCTGTGTGATCCTGGCCATGTTAATTGAAATCACTAAGCTCTCACTTTTTCCCACAAAAGGAATGTAACAATGCCCACCATATAGTGTAGACGTAAGAATTAAACACGATATGTGAGGTGTTTGACATCTAGCAAACATTTGAAAAGTGCAAG
Source organism: Lepilemur ruficaudatus (assembly GCA_963574885.1). Classification (NCBI taxonomy): domain Eukaryota; kingdom Metazoa; phylum Chordata; class Mammalia; order Primates; family Lepilemuridae; genus Lepilemur; species Lepilemur ruficaudatus. The sequence goes on from CAUYRT010056622.1 coordinate 11,601, forward strand.
TTATTTTTTTGTAAATAGCTTTTATGTTTACTAGTAACAGAATAAAATAAAGTAATTTATACTTCTTAATTTCCTTTGAAAATTACTCTAAATTAATATTAATTTCAGTATAGGAATTGTTCTTTTAATTATTATATCAATAAATGTAAAGTTTTTGCTAAGCAAATAGTTTATTTCCTATAATAGATGTCCAAATTCAGTAATAATTCTGTGGCACTAAGGAAAATTAGTTGACACAAATTTTGTGGTATTTGATGTATTTTAAGATTAGTTTTACCAAATTTAAAATTAATTCTAGTTCACTACAAGAAAGGAGATATCCAGTATAAAATTCTAGCTGAATATGTCATTTTCAACAAAACAGTTCATTCGACAAAAACTAGCCCTGTGCGAGAGGCTGTGGGAGAGAAAACGGAGCTTAACACAAGGCCCTCACCCACAGAAGAATTTCACTGTAGTTAGGAAGAAACATCCAACCCTTGGGGGGAAGAAAAGAACAATGCATGAGTTAAAAATATAAAGCATGTAACAAAGAAGTAAATGATTAAGAATCACATGAATAATATAGATAATAGGAGCTGGGAGTTCAGAAGCGGAAAAAGGTCATTGTGGCCTTGAAGTGAAAATTTAGGGGGTTTCTATGCCTCTGTAAGCCATTTGGAACATGAAAGACATGTATTGGGAACATGCGGTTTTGGTGAAGACAAAACATAATTGAATAGAGAGGAATGTTTAGGGGCAGAACTTTCTTGAGAATTAGGGTCAGGAGGGAAGAATAAGAACAGAAGTTTTAGCCTCAACCAGCTAGAAATTGTAGCTGAATATTATAACCGTCCTTCATTTCAAGAGGTATTTATTTAGTGTCTGGTTCATGTAAAGCATTGAGATAGGGGCTGAGGGCTAATATGAATGAGACTCGGCTCTAACTCGAGGAGCTTATGGGTGACAGTAACAATAAGAGACGTCTACTAGATGCCAAGTAGTTGAAGCTTGTAGTCCACTAGAAGAGGTAAGAAAAAATCTGTAATATACAAAGTATAAAATGGCAAATACCTTAAAAGAAAAAGGCCAGAAAATGTTAAGTGAATTCGAAGAGTTTTCTTACAGTTGTATAAAGGACAATAAGTATTCTGCAAGAGGTAATACTGAGTTGGTCTTTTTTTTTTTTAAACAACTTTATTGAAGTATAATTTACATGCCATGCAATTAATCCATTTTAAGTGTACAATTAAATGATTGTTGGTAAATTTACCAAGTTATGCAGCTATTCACACAAATCAGTTTTAGAACATTTCCTTCCCCCTATTGAGACTCCTAATTCCCATCCCAACTACATTTCAAGCAGGCCCCTCCCCTCCAAAGTGCTCACCGCATCCCTCGGAAGTGGGTCTACCCCCCTAGTTCCTGAATCCCTGGTGAGCACCACCACCATGTGAGCACCACAGTGTCAATCAGTTAGTACCAATTTGATGGCGAGTACATGTGGAGCCCATTCTTCCGGTCTTGTGTCACCTCACTTCAAATAATGGGCTCAACCTGGTCCTGAGTTGATCTCTAAAGGGAGGAATGAGTAGAATGTGAGCAGAGATGCAGCAAAAGAGTAACGAAAAGGATAAGAATGAACCAAGGAACAGAAGCAAAGCATATACATGAAATAGAGTACGTGGTTTTTTTCTAGCTGTAGTGCAGACCGTATGGAGAGAAGGGTAGTTAAAGGGAGATCGGGCCAGACCACCAAGGCCTTTAATAGCAAGCCAAGTGCCTTGAACTTTATTCTGTTGGCAACAGGAAGCCATTGAAGGATTACGAGTTGAGGAATAAAATGTTCAGAACTTTTTTGTTATTTGTTTTTAATCTGGTAGCTTGTGTAGGAGGGATTGGAGGAAGAAAGGCCTAGAGGCAAAATGACCACAAGGCAATGAGGGCCTAACCCAGGGACACTGACAGAACTACTTCAGAGGATAAAAAGACATAACCTTGTAACTAATTCAATGTCAAGAGCAATAGGACAGCAGAATGTACAAAAGTGGTGACATTACGTACAACTGGCAACATGTGGTGATAATACAAAGCAGAGCGGTTTTTAGTCCGTTTTATTGCTATTCTTAAATTCCCTACAAATATTGCCCCCTTTGTTGCCTGAGCTCAGGGCAGATTGCTCCCATCGTCCCTCCCTTTGGTTGGCTGCTGCATGGGAGCAGAAGCAATTAAAGAAGTCACTCAGATTCAAGCTTAGCACCTAGGGCTTTGAGGATGCTTTTAACAGAAATAACAATCAGGAAGATAAAAGAGCAGATTTGGGAATGAGATAAGTTTTTTATATTAACTCACATTTGCTCACATTAACTCACATTTTTACATTAAATGTGAGTTATTGGTGGGCTGGACAAGTGATACTGCCCCACATTGGAAATGTGGGAATGGATGTAGCTCAGCTGAGAAATTAGGGCAGAGTGGCAACTAACCTAGAGGTGGCAACTAAGACTAGTGAAATGCCTCTGTCTTTGTAGAAGTTAATACTTATGATTGAATACCTGCAATATCACCCATATATCTGGTCTCTAAAGCACATGGATCTTAAGCCAAATAATACTCAAAATATGTACTGTCCTCAGGGGCACGTCTTGAATTGCCTTCCGTTCAGCTCCTGTCAAAAGTACAGTTGACATCATTGGTACTTGAAAGCTAAAGATTAAGAGGATTGTGAATGTATTATTTTTAATTTTTTTTCTAAATTCTTTCAGTACAATTTAACTAATTAACTAGTTTGTATCTAAATAACTTTAAATGTCAGAAAATTGACTACATTAGAACTTAGCTTTCTAAAGAAATACTCTTGCTGATTTATGAGGTAATATTCTGCCTTAACCTTCTTCCAAGGTTGGTACAGAAACATATAGAAAATGTCAATATAGTCTGTAAAACTAGCATTAAACACATTGTCTTATACACACATGATATGCCCTAGAAAATGGCTATCTTTTCTGAAGAAATGTTATGCTTATTTGTGTCTGGCAGTGAGGAGCCCTCTTGATCTTGGCTGCTAGGAATTTCAGAGCTACATGTAATGATCAAGTACATTCATATTCATCATCTTACCTTAAACTCTTGATAAAATGATCTCCCCAATTCATCTACATGGTTATGAACTTCTTTTTCAGGCTTTATTTTGAATTTCCCTGGTGTGTACATATGAGTTTTATTGTTAGCTACTTCAAATCCCTTCAAATTTTACAGAAGCAGTTATAAATTATGTATAATAATAAAAAACAGTTGAAAGAGTGATGCTAAATGATAATTTTTAAAAATATGGCCAGCTGTGGTGCCTCATGCCTGTAATCCCAGCACTTTGGGAGGCCAAGGCAGGAAGATCGCTTGAGGACAGGAGTTCAAGACCAGCCTGAGCAACATAGTGAGACCCCATCTCTATAAGAAAAATTTAAAAAATTAGCTGAGTGTGGTGGCACATGCCTGTAGTCCTTGATGCATGGGAGGCTGAGGCAGAAGGCTCACTTGAGCCCAGGAGTTCAAGATTGAAGTGAGCTGTGATTGTGCCACTTCACCCTACCCTGGGTGCCAGAGATCCTGTCTCTAAGAAAAAAAAAAAAAATATATATATATATATGATTGAGAAGGTAGCCAAAAAGGAAGAATCAGAATAAATTAGTATAGTATATTAGAAAAAAGTACCATCTGTAGAATCTGAATGGTAATAGTAATGACAATTGCCATTTATTGCACATATATAGTGTTAGATATTTTCCATAATTATGCTTAGTAGCTATAATAGTCTCATATTATAGATGAGAAAAATTAAGGTTCAGAAAGCCAGTGACTTATTCTAGTGGTAAAGATTGAGAGAGAACATAAATCTCACTAACTCTCAAAGCGTGTGTTTTCATCAGCCCATCCAAGGCTCTATCCTTAGAACAGATAACCAAAATCTGTTTCTGTCACTTGTTAGACATTTTTTCTGGGCCTGTAAGGGACTTTTTAAGTCTAATCTGCTGTGATTTTAGGATGAAAATGAGATGGAGACAACCAACACGATATGAAATTGAAACATTTTACCATTCATCATAATATCAAAACCATCAAATACCCAGGAATAAATATAATACAAAAAGTATGGAAATCCTCTACACTGAAAACTGAAAACATTATTAAGAAAACCAAAGATGTCCTAATAAATGGAGTGATATACCATGTTCAAGAATCAGACTTGATATTATAACAATGGTGTCAGTTTTCCCCAAATTAAAAATAGTTTCAATGTAATCAAAATCAAAATCTTTTAAGTACTTGTTATGAAAATGTAAAAGGCCAAGAATACCCAAAGAAGAAAACTGTATAATACCTGATATCAAATCCCATTATAATATAAAGCTGTATTAAGACAGAGTGGAATTGTTGCAAGGATAGCCAAATAGACAATGGATAGTGTAATCTGATATATGACAGAGGTGGCATTGCATTGCAGTAGAGAAAGAATGGTCTTTTCAATAAATGGTGATGGGTCAATTGAATATCCATAAAGAAAAAATAATTATTGTGACCCCCCCATCTCACACCACACACAAAAATCAAATCCAGATAGATTGCAGATCCAAAGTGTGAAAAATACAGCAATAAAATTTTAAAGGAAAACATAGGAGGATATCTTTATGACCTAGGAATAGTTAATGATTTCTTTAAAACGACACAAAAGTGGTAGCTGTAATGGAAAGTCAGATATATTAAACTATATTAAGGCTAAGAACTTTTTCATTAAAAGATGCCATTATGAGTGAGAATGTAACCCATGGATTGGGTCAAGATATTTACTACATAAATGTCTAACAAAGGATTCATGCTTCATTATACACACACAAATATGCACATACATATATCTGTGAATTCCTTCGAATTAATAAAAAAGGACACCATCAACTCAATAGAAAAATGAGCAAAACACTTTAGGAGGCACTTTACAAAAGGATATAAGTATGGCTAATGAATACATAAAAAGGTGCTCAGCTTCATTAGTCATGGGGGGGAAACAAATTAAAATCACAATGCAACACCATTACATATCCACAAGAATGGCTAAAAGGCTGAGATTAAAGATAGGCATCACCAAATAGTGGCAAGGATATGAAACAACCTTAACTCTCATACATTGCTTTTGGGAGTGTAAATTGATACAACCATTTTGAGAAACTGGCCATATATTCTAAAGCTAAACAGATACATTACCTATGACCAAGCAATTCTCCTCCTAATTATCAACCAAACAGAAATGAGTACAAGTGCTCACCAAAAAACATGTACAAGATTGTTCATGGCAGCAGAGAAGTATGTGTGATAGTCAAAAGTCAATCAAGATTAGAATAAATTATAGTATATTCACATAATGGAATACCTGAGTGAACAAATCACAGCTACATGCAATAAGGACGAATATCACAAACATAGTGTTAAACAAAAGAAGCCAGACACTAAAAGAGTATCCCACTTATATCAAGTTCAGTAAGAAGCAGAACTAATCTATGATAGTATAAGTCAGTGTAATGGTTACCTGGGGAGGGGAGAGTGCTTGAAAGAGAGAATAAAGTGAGTTTCTGGGATGATGGAAATGTTTTATTTTTTCCCCTTTATATGGGTGATGGTTACATAAGTGTGTTCATTTCATGAAAATTCATCAAGCTATACATTTAAGATTTTTTGTAGTCTTCTGTATATGTGCTATATTTCACTAACAACTCCCTATCAAAAAAAAAGTAATACTCTTTCTCCACTGGCTCAAATCTGCCAGTGGGTTGTGATGGTCAGCTTGTATCAACTCTTATCCACCATGTTTTTCATTGGTTGCCTTTCTGCCCAAAATGATAATTCCTGTAGATCCATGGATATATTTAGGCTATTTAGGATATTTATTCCAAACAATGATCCAGGAACTCAAGAAAGAGTTAATATCGCTTTGCTTTTGAAAATGAAATGGCTGCAAATGTCTTGGTTTAAGTGTCTTTATAGTAATGTAACACATACAAAGTGATATGTAAGGAGTTCATATGCCACTAGCCTGGATGTTCTTGAATCAGTAAACATTCCTCAATGAGATCTTTAGTAGATCTTACCTGCTTCAAACCCTAACCACCTCAACTTCATGGTTTGTTTTACCGAGATCCTTAGAGACTTACAGCAGGCACATTAAAGTAAGTTTTTAAAATATCCATATTAAATTTTGACCCAGCGGAATAAATGGGAAATGATCAGTCCTTTAGGTTCAATTAACATTATTTTATCCCTAATGTTGACTGTTATTCCAATTAAATAATTACGGTGAAAAGAAGAAATGTTGATGTAATCACAATTTGACCTTGTGGTAATTGTTGAAGTCACCTTCTCACATCATCTAACTCTATTCACCTGGTTATTAGCTGACTTATTCCATTCACCTGGCCATAGAAGACCAACTGTAAAATGACTGTGCTTAGGATATAGCATGACTCTTCAGGGTTTGGAAAAGAGAAAATGGCTGAGAAGTTGAAATTGGGAGACTGTCATATTCCTGATTTTATTACTCACATTCTTAGGCCTTTTAGGACAATCATTTTACCTCCCTGACCTTCAAATTTTCAATCTGAAATTATATTCAATAATAACACTTAGTAGTGAAATGTCTTGAATGGTGACTTTTAACAAAGCAGCAGTCATAAAAATATAAGATTATAACTATATAAAAGGGTTCCTAGGAGCTTACTCTTGGGACAAGTTTTTTGTCACACATAATTTTTTAAATGGACAGGATAGTGATAAAAGATTCTGGACAGTGTTGGCATATTAATTGACCAAATATATTTGATAGAGGACTTTTTATTAATCAGTGTACGTGATTTGCCCTCTTAGAACCAAAGTCTCCAAATCTTAGATATTCCGTTTAAGAATACAAAAAGTGCTTGGTGATTTGATTGATATTATTCAGCATGGATTTATTTTGTCCTAAAAGCAGACCAGACAATGAATATAATTCATTGTGCCCATCCAAAGTCTAATGGCTCTGTAGAAGTGATGTGGAATGGTTAGCCCTTCTCAATAGTTTATGAACAGAAAGAAAAATCAGAGGCTATGGATTCATATTGCCTGTATGATACTAAGCACACGCATACGTACACACACTGTAAGTGTGTGTAAAGGGCATATAATAAAGAGAAAAAATAAATGCTTTTAAAGTTCTAAATTATACTGATAAAGATCCATAGGCATATGGAGCTTAGTTGTGATCGAATAAAATGGGTTCAGATTTGGAGATGGAGGTAGAAGTTCAAGTTCCTTAGACTTACTAGCTCAATAACCATGAATATATCATTTAACCTGAATTTACCTCAGGAGGCTAATTTTGAAAAATAGAGAAATAAATTCCTAAGAGTTTGTTGTAATTATTAAGTATGATAATAAACGTTAAAATATTTATAAATTGCAAAGTACCTGCAAATGTAAGATAGTATTGGGATAATCTTTGGGTTTTAGCATTCAATTTTATTTAGGTTCATAGAGCAGTTACTCTTTATCTGATCCTTGTAAGCAAATTACTTACAGGTGGTGAGCAGGTATTCTTTAGCTCAGATTGTAGTGAGAAAGGTATGAAGTGGTTTCCAGTCAGCATTGTGTTAAAGATCTAGCTTTGTGCTTACTTGTTTTGTGAGATAAAATTAACTTTTCTCAAAATTAGTTTCCTTTTCTGCAAAATTGAAATAATACACCTTATGCATTGTTGTAAAACTTAAAGACTATCCATATAATCACTACACACAGGGCCTATTAGCTCTCAGGATTGTTAAGATTTTTTTGTGTGCCAGGCATAGTCCTAGATACTGTGAATACAAATAAGAAAAGACTTGAGTTCTGCCTTCAAATCCATAGACTGTTGTTGGGGAAATAACATATAAAGAGATAATGTCAATACAGAATAATAAGTCCTGTGATAGAGGTATGCCCAAGGTACATGGGGTGGTGGAATCATAGAAGACTTCTTTCTTAGAGGAGATGGTTTCTAAACTGAGAGTTGGCGAATGAGTGAGATATGTGTCAGTTGCAAGATGGGTTCTGCATTAGTTTCCTAGAGCTGCTATAACTAATTATCACAAACTTGGTGACTTTATGCAATAGAAATTTATTCTTTTCAAATTCTGGGAGCCAGAAGTCCAAAATTAGGATATCAACAGAGTTGGTTTCTTTTGGAGGTTCTGGGGGAGAAACCATTCCATGCCTGTCTCCTAGTTTCTGATGGTTGCTAGCAATCTTTGGCATTCCTTAGCTTATAGGTTCCATCACCCTAAGTTCTGCCTTGGTCTTCACATGGCCTTCTTATGAAGACACTAGTCATTCGATTTAGTAAGACCCACCCTAACCCAGTATGACCTCATTTAAACTAATTATATGTGCAGATGACCTCTTTCCAAGTAAGGTCACATTCTGAAGTTTTAGGGAGATGCTATTCAACACAGTACAGGTGCCCTCTGGTCCCCCCAAAATTTATGTCTATTCCATGTACAAAATACATTTGCCTCATCTTAACATCTCCCAAAGTCTTAAACCATTCAAGCATTACTTCTAAATCCAAATTCTCATCTAAAAGCTCAAAAGTTCCGAATCCCATCACCTAATTCAGGTATAAGTGAGACTGTGGGTGTGATCCATCCTGGGGCAAAATTGCTCTCCATCTGTGGATCTGTGAAACTAAAAAACAGGTTTTTTGCTTCCAAAATACAATGGTGAGACAGGCATAGGATAGGCATTCCCATTCCAAAAGGAAGAAAATGGAAGGGATAAAGGGATTACTGGTCAAAAGGAAGTCTGAAACCCAGTAAAGCAAGTTTCATTAGATTTCAAGGCCTGGAAATAATGCTCTTTGTCTTGATGTTCTGTCTTGTGGCATGTCCACCCTCTCTGGTCTCTTCATCCAAGGTGTCACTCTTGGAGTCATTCTTCCTTCATTTCATCTCGTCTCTGTCCCTTTCAGCCTAAGCTAGCAGTGTTCTATTGGCATAAAATTCTAAAAAACCTGTTGATCTCTCCTCCAATTCATGGGAGTCTATGCCATCACACAAGAAAAATTTCCATAAATCTTGCCAAGATAACCCCATGATCATTGCTGGCTTCTGCTAAGATTGGTTGATTGGATTCATGAATCATTAACCTAATCTCTTCAACAAAATGTCCAGCTACAACCTTTATGTTCTGTCCAGAGCATGCTTTCTCATCTTTTGCTATCCAGATACGCTGGGAATTTCCCAAATCATTGAGTGCTGGTTCCTTTTTGCTTTATAGTTTATGCCTCAATTTATCTCTTTCCTCTTTCGTTTTACTTTAAGTAGCAAGAAAAAAACAGGCCACACATTTCATACTTTGCTTGAAAATCTAATTATTCCAGTTCATGTTCCACCTTCCACTGAACACAATGGAGTTGAACACAATTCAGTTAAATTTCCTGCCACTTTATAAAAAGCACTGCTTTTCCTCCAGTTTCCAAAAACGTGTTTTTCATTTTCATAGTGAACTTCAACATAGGCACCTTTAATGTTCATATTTCTAGCAATATTCTGTTCATGACAATAATGTATTCTTGAAGATGATAGAAACTTTCTCTATAGCTTTCCTCTCTTCTTTCTGAACTCTCACCAGAATCACCTTTAACATGGATATTTCTGCCTATAGTCATTTCAAGTCAGCTAGGCTTTTTCTATCATGTGCCTCAAAACTCTTACAGCTTCTACCCATTACCCAATTCCAAAGCCATTTGCAGATTTTTAAGTATGTGCTATAGCAACACTCCTTTCTTGGTACCAAAACCTTTATCAGTTTCCTAGGGCTGCCATAGCCTATTACCATAGACTATGTGGCTTAAAACAACAGAAATTGATGCTCTCACAGTTCTGGAAGCCAGAAATCTGAAATCAAGGTGTCAACCATACTCCATCTAAAGGCTCTAGGGAAGAATTGTTGCTTCTTTCTACATTCTGGCGGCTCCTGGCAATCCTCAGCACTCCTTGGCTTGTAGCTGCATCACTCCCATCTCTGCCTGCATTATCACATGCTCTTCCTTGTGTGTCTTCATATGGCCTCCTTGGAAGGATACAAGTCATTGGATTTAAGGCTTATCTTAATACAGTATAACCTCATCTTAACTAATTATATCTGCAAAGATGCTATTTCCCAGTAAGGTCACATTCTGAGGTTCTATGTGGACATGAATTTTGGGAGGAATACTATTCAACATAGTATGAATTCTTATAGACCTCTGATTCTTCCTCATCCTCTCTTTTATTTGACAGCGTTAATACTAAGTTGCTGTGGTGATAGTTTATTTGACCTACTTGTCTGCATTATAATCCCTATTTCTTTTCAAACTGCATTTCTTAAATGTTAAACCCTTTAACTGACAGACTGATGACAACATCTTGAGAAATCTGAACATTATGTTTATCTGAGGATGGGAATTTTGCCAAGATGAGGTCAGAAACAATAAACATTGCTTTTAGTTCATTGGATTAATATGTCTGCCTGCTACTGACTGTGGTTAAATAATAATCTTTGTTTTTGTTCATACTTAATTACTTGCTCAAGTTGAAAATATCAAGGGTTTTTTAACTGATTTTGTGAATTTTGATATTTAATACATGGTCTGCCATGGTTACCCAGCCTGGGAATTGTACTTTAACATATCAATCAATGGCAAAGTCAATGTGGAAGCTGATAGTGATTTTGGAAGTGTCTTTGTATTCAATAGTCTTGTACCTTGTTTGTAATCGAAGGTCATTCTTTAAGAAAAGAATGATATCTAAGACTGTAAATTCATTGTACTTTCTAAGCTCTTGAGATTGGAGATTTGCAACATCAATATATAGCTGAGCTTTACCCATTCAGGTTACTAAGACTGATGGTCATAGTTTTAATTATTTTCACTTGATGAAGCTAATTCTAGGAATATTATTCTTTACTTGCTTGGGTCTTAGAAAATGTCTGTTTTATCATTCAAAACCTATAAAACAATACCCTTTTTTGTTTTAGTGCAGTCCTTCTCTCATCAATATAAGATTTTACTTGTTTTATTTTCATAGTGATCCACCTACTAGGAATATTTTATTTAGAAATTCTATCTCCTACTAGTTATAAGTTGTATTAGAGTGTTACTTCTTGAGATTCTTAATGAAAACATGCTCAAGATTCTATTTCATTTGGGTTTTGTTGTCCACCCTCATCCCCCCCAAAAGGTATTTCCTAAGCCTGGGGACTTGTGAATGTGACCGTAAATGTGATCACCAGTGTGATTATGAGAGAGAGGTAGGGGAAGATTGGACAACAGACAGAAGAGGAAAAGGCAATGTGACTATGGAGAGGCTGGAGCAATGCAGACACAAGCCAAGGAATTCCAGTAGCTGGAAGAGGCAAGGAACAGATTCTCCCCTAGAGTCTCTAAATGGAGTGCAGCCTTGCCAACACCTTGATTTCAGCCCAGTGAAACTGATTTCAAATATCTGCCCTCCAGAATTGTGTGAGAATAAATTTCTATTGTTTTAAGCCACCAAGTTTTAGGAATTTGTTACAGCAGCCTCAGGAAACTAATACAGATGCATAACATTTTCCCTTGGAAGATATGAGATACACCATACTCCTAACAAAAATGTAATAACTTGCTTGATTTATAAATAATGGTTATTTTCTCAGTATTTCTATGTGGTAAGCTCATCCTCTGAGTTGATGCTGAGTTTTTATATTGAGTAACTTCCCTCTTATTTGTCCATAGATGTAATACCTAACCTATCAAATTAACTCTGAACTTCCCTACACAATTAATTTTTATAGTGGGAGACTATTTCAATGATGTCTTTTAAAAAGAGGCACATCTTTGCCTACCTGGATAATGTGTTTCAGATTTCCTCCCTCTGTAAACATTCATATTTCTTTGTAAAGCCTCAAGTTCTGTTCAGTTTTCATTTCACATTATAAATTACAGATTAAACCAAAGCTTCCTTCCTTTATGTGTGTAAAATTGATGGTACAACTAATTATTCTCTCAAACAGCTAATTATATTTCTCGTTGCCTACTTGAAGGTCTAATTAGCCAATTGCATGTGCTTTTGTGGGGGCAAAGAGATAATTGGCATTCTCAAGCAGGTAATTAGCAAAGCAATTAGTAGTGCCCACAACTAATTACAAGAATGAAAATTGTACCCACCAAAATGGTACCAGTGTCTACTGGGCAGAAAACCAGTCTCTGGAAAGTGACAGGAGACTTAATGTATCTGGCAATATTAGAATGACAGGCAGTAAAACAAATCATGAACTAGACCTACCTAAATCTATAAGCAACCTTCTATGAGAGGACTGTCAGAAGCCTTTCTAACTGTGGCAAAGGGCTGCAGTGGGGGCAGTTTCCCCATTGCCAATAATAACCTGCCAAGAAAACACACATGAACTTGCATCCACATTAGGAGCACTATGATCCTCAAAGTTCTTTTATTCCTGGAAATAACACATTATGATATCCATTCCAGAGTGGTGATTTTTGATGATGTTGTGTTATCAGTATCCATTTTTCACATGTTGAAAATAAAGGGTTTTATGGGGGAGTATCACTTGTTTTTGGTTGCTTTTCAACTGCACCTGACCAATTCTTCAAGTAACAGAACTTCTGTTAAATGTTTCAGCAAATTCACCCTTAGCAGAAAGCCTCCTGTGGTTAGCAGGTTTTGTTGTTGAAATTCTTGCAGGTTTGATGCCAGATTAAGCTTCTGATTGTGCTGTCTGTTCTTTATTACACAACTAGTTATTCCATGCAAATGAGAAGGGGTAGAAGTAGGAAAATATGTTTTATCTGACAGCAAGAAAGACAATTTAGCTCACCAGAACAAGAAAATAAAATAAAACTTGAGAAAGTTGATACCTTAAATACCTAAAAATATTAAATCTGCTGTCAAGAAAAATGAGAAAGCCTGAATCACTGCATCTCCTGACACATTTCAAAATGGGTATACACAGCACAAATTATAGTGTGCTTGATGGTGCTGGCGATAATAGCACCCGGCGCTCCTCCCACGGCACCAAGTATTACTGCTAAAAGGGTTCAGCTGCGTGGGTTGCGCATGGACGGTTGCCTGAAAGAGCTAAGGACTGTAAGGTCAAAGTTTCCAAAAATACAGCAAGTATGCCAGAAGAATTAATGATTTAACTGGGAAAATTGTCATTTTTTCCTATTTTTAAATTTCTTTGGCCTAGCTTGTATTTTCTCATCATTCCTCCTGCCCCAGTCTTAGTCATTTGCTTTAATCAGGACCCCCTGCCTAGTAAGCCAGGGCAAAAGTCTAGGACTATCGGAAAAAATTTACCTTGAAGTAAAAGTCAAAACAGATGCAAATCCGTTATTATGGTTGAGCAGTTTAAATGCTACAGCACAATTGAGGATTAAATTCTGAAAAAGGGTATCTAACATAAATACACAACCAAGAGGTTATTTTTTAAATTAGCAATGATTGAAGGATAATTCAGAAGAAGGATTAAAGGCATTAATTACACAACAGACAAAAAATAAACAGAACTTGCTTAAAATGTAATATAAAAGAGTCTTGTTAGCCAGAAAAAAGAGGTGTTTTTATTAAACAGTTTGTGTGCCTTCATTTTTTCAAAACACAGTTTACTGTGTTTGTTTGTTTTTATCTGTTTCCCAAATCAATTTGGAGACCACAGAATATATGATCTAAGATGTCATTTACTGGGTCTATCTCCCCAGAGCAGGACAATCTGACAAGTGGTCACCCAGCCTCTACCTAACTGTGAACCCAGTGGCCCAAGAGGGAGCCTTGTTAGTTTAAAAAAAAATCCCTTTTTGTTTGCAAGAGCCTCCTTACTTTGAATTGACTCACTGGTTGTAACTTCCACCCACTGTTTCTGTTCCCCAAAGCTGCCACATGGAGGATCTGACCCCGATACAAGGGCAGCCTCTCAGCTAGCAAAAGGCTCAGGTACTAAATCTTTTCTCCAAATTTCCAAGGCCTCTGTAGGCCCTTTTCTTATGGTTGAATTTTAGCTGATTTAATATCTGACCAAACAATAGTTCAGTTAAGCGTATATCCAACCAGAAGTATATTATTCAAATTTGGATAGGGGTAGAGAGAGGGAAGGAAAATGAAACACTTTGCCTCGTTTATCTGTAAAAACTTATAACTTGACTTTTTTTCCCTTTTTAACTGAATATATTGGTGTCAGAAAGACCTAGCCCAATTATTAATATCTTTTTAGAAACTCCATGCTGAAGGTCATATTTCATTTGCTTTTCTAGCTTTATTCTCTTTCTCCTATCTTCTATTTATTTTAATAAGCTTAAGTAGAAAAAATTAAAGAACACCTATTTGCTTTACTCCCAGTTTCTCACCTCACACATACTTCATGCTTTATATAAAAGTTTCATTAGTGTTAAAGAAAGGAATATTAGGAGGTTTTGAACTGGTCACATTTTCTCTAACTCTATCATCTCCAAAACTAATGCAGTTTCTATATGATTTACATAAAGCAACCTAGAGAAGTCAAAGACATCAATGAAAGCTGAGAATCTGTAAATGGTCATTAGACTCTCTCTACTGACAATGGTAATGTTAAGAAAAATATATTATGACATGTTCCTGTCTCAGGGCCTTTTAATATCGTGCTCTCTTTTGCTGGAAATCTTTGTCCCAGAGATCACATAGCTTATTCTCTTGCCTATTTCAGGTCTTTGCCTAGATGTCACCTTGTCAGTGAGGACTTGCAGATCACGCCGTTTAAAATTGTACTTCCCCCTTCCTTACGCACATACTCCTAACACCAGCCTTCCGTTCCTTATTTTCCCCCGTAACACCCACGATCATCTTACATATGCTTTTTCTCATTCTTCTTTGTGGACTATGTCATGCTTGTAGAGAGTGTACAAAATACGTATGTACCGTTTAGAGCAAACACCTGGATAAGCAAACATCTGTCTAAGTACCACCCAGGTTAAGAAATAAGAAGCTCCCTATGTGGTCCCCTAAAAAGTAACTACTGTTCCAACTTTTTTGATAATCACTCCCTTACATTTCCTTATTGTTTTATCACTGTATATACATATGCTAATGATGATACATAATTCAGTTATTTATTATAGTTAAAACAACAGAGCAAGATATCTGGCATTCTTTGTACAAATGAATTTCTATGCCTATTCCAGACTACCCCAAAACTATTCTTATCCCAACCAACTCGCCTCTTCTTTCACCAGCTATCTTAGCTCTACCTATTTCACCTCCAACCTCCCACCCCCTCCCAGCTTTTATCCCTAGCTTAGCATACCCTTACTAGATTTTTAGAATTTTCCCCAATTCTCTTACCAGGACAGTCTTCACTTTTTGACTTAAGTCAGAATCAACTGACGAAGGTAATCTAGTATTTCTGAAAATAATTAAGCCCTTGGAATCCAAAATAACTAGTGGGCAAATAGCAGATAATTTATTTTATTCTTGAAACAAACTTCAGTGGTTATAGAATTTCTGATATTTGTTACCCATCCTAGAAACAGGAAAACTCAGGTGTGTCCTGACAGCCCAACTTTCTTCTCTGGTCCAATCCTCAGAGTGACTTTGCTTTACTTAGGGTTATTACATGTACAAGCCACAATTTCCATTTAGATTTATTCCAAAGATTTCAGCAAGCATACTGTTTCACAGATGATCTCATTTTGTTTTGATAATGTGCCCAATCATTTCATATACAATCAAAATGAGTAATCAGAGGTTATGCAAATGAAACTTTATCATCGGAATCATTGCCTATTTGCAAGTGTCCTGAATCCTCATCTAGTTGAAGTTAGCTATTATTCTCTTCTGCAGAGTTTTCAGTGGAACAATGTCCACCTTTCTTTTGTACACTATAGAGTCCAGAGAACTGCACTCATTTTCTTTTTATGTTGTTAGAATTAGATGTATCATTCAGCTCTAATCTGAGTTCTACAATAGCTGTAATCACTGTGTCACTAGCCCCTGAAATGAATTCTTAGATTCCGCAATCACCACACTATCAACATATATTAGATGTAGCGTCTAAATCTTCTGTTGAGAATATTGCCATTTTACCCATCTGAAGCAGTGTGCAGTAAGTCTAACAGTATATACCTAAATTAATTTCCCTTGTAGCCTTTTATCGGTGTTCTGCCTTCTCTCCATATTGGCTGTACTTTACTACAAACAAAAGTTGTGGAGCAATCGATTATCCCTGTGTAGCCTAGGAGCATTTTGACAAATGAGAAATATTGAAAATTTTATCAGAAAATAATGTAATTTTTGGTTTAATTTTCTTGTTTATTAGCTTCAGTATTTCTTTCTTCCTTCAAACATCAGGTTTTTAAGTGATAGCTGAGATTATTATACTCTCTGTTTAATAAATAGACAAAAACACAAAAACTCCACTTCAAAAATGTAATTGAATTATCTATTTTCAGTTTGAGAAAAAAAATTCTTTCTAGAGATAGTACCTGTTTTCAGTGGCAGATTGATCCAGTTCTTTGATAAGCTTATCACCAAACATTTAGAATAAGGAGTATTTGAAAGAAAATTGTATAGTTGATTATGTCCATATAAGTAGTAAAATTTTAAAAAGGTACTTAAAAGAAAAGGCTTAAATATTTTTATCATTACCACAAAATAATAATTTGACCATTTTTAAGAATTCTGTACCGAATTGATCATGAAAAGAAGGTCTTGAGGCAAGTCTTCCATGAAAATAAAATATAGTTTTTTAAAAAATAATTGAATGGTTATTCATTACCTGTTCTCCTACTGCATTTTTCAATAAGGTTATTTTTGAAAAAATATCTTCTTTTATATATATTTACTTTCAACTCAATTGTGTAATAAAGTTATCCTGCATTTGAAAAATTTTATTTAGTATCTCATCATAGAAATTGAGGGTAGATTGCCAATGTCGCAAAGGTTGTAAGTTCAAGTATGCTGATTATTATTATCTGTATTAAAGTGACCTCAACACTTTCCAAAATATATTGGTACAGTAGTAGCTCATCATCCCTATTCTATTAAGCCACAATAAAGATGATACTACTACCATGGATTTTATAAAATAGCTTTCAAGAATCTGAAAGCTTAATTTAGTTTATAACAAGATCCTGGAAGACTACTTTGTTTTTAATAAAAATATGAAAAGTTGCAGATGGAAACAACCATAAAGATGCCAGTCAAATAGTTGTAATACCAATCAGTTGACAATTGATTTATTCATCAAATATTTATTGACTACCACTATATTTATGTACCACACCTCCTATAGCAGTAGAAAATTAAATAAGTTTTAAAACAAAAATTAGTAAGGGCAAAATAAGGAATGGCTGCTAATGAGTATATGGGATTTTTTGGGGGGTGTGTAATGAAAATGTTCTGTAATTAGATTGCAATCATGGCTGCACAGCTCTGTGATTATAGAAAAAAATCAATGAACTATACATGTGCACTTTAAATAGGTGCATTTTATGATATGTGAGTTAAATCACAGTAAAGCTATTTAGGAAAACTAAACTGTATTGCTGTTATGACAACAATATCATAATGATATTGATTATAATATTACTGGCCTCGCTAAGTGTGCATCAAAGAGTTATGAGGCAGTCCTAAAAAAGTTGGACCTCTTAGATTTGGGATTAGCACTTGCTCTACTCCGGACAAGCAGGAAAGCTCAGGCCTTATGACATACTATGCTTTTTTTAAAAAAAAAATTACTATGAAAAATTTACAGAAAATTGATTATAAAAATAACTTTTGTCCCTCATACCATTTGACAGTAATTTGCCACCTGAGACCTCCCCTACCCATATTTCCCAATAAATACTTTAGTATAATTTCCTAAAACCGGGAGAATTTTCCTGGATAATCACAATATAGCCATCAAAACGGAGAATTTAATGTTAATGTATTACTACCATCTGATCCTCAGACCCCATTCCACTTTCACCAATTGTCTCAATCATTTATAGCATAAGTATAGCAAAAATAATCCAGTTTAGAATCATGTATTGCATTTAGTTATCCTGTCTGGAACAGTTTCTCAGTCTTTCCTTGAAGAATTATTTTATAATGGATCTTAGATTGTCCCTCAATTTACATTTGTCTTATGTTTCCTCATGATTGGATTCAGGCAGTCTGTAGCAGTGGTATTCACTTCAGCAGAAGTAATACTATGTTCTCATTGCATGCTACCAGTATGTGCACAATTTCACACTGTCCATTACTGATGATATTCACTTTAAAATTTGAGTAAGGTAGTATCTTCTCCAATATAAAATTATTCTTTTTCTTTTTATGATTAGAAAATATTTTATGGAAGGTACTTTGAAACTATGTAAATTTCCCATTCTTCATCAAGCTTTCAATTTATTATTTACTTATATGACATGGTTTCTTATTTTATTCACTGAACAGATTATTTGTTACTATTATTATTTTGATGGTCATATTGTCCCAGATCTGAGCACTAGGGACCCCTTTAAAATGGCTTCTGTGTCTTTTTGACAAGTTTCCATATTCTCTGAGCACTTCCTTGCTTTCTGACATAAGATGTTCCACTTTCATCTCGTTCTTTCTCTGTCCCAATGATTTCTCCAAGACGTCCTGATTCCTTTTAGTGGATAATAGTATTTAGAAGCCAAGATCTGGCATTAAGCATGCTCATTGTTATTGAGGTATTGCTGCTCCCAGCTCAGTGGACAGAGCTAGAAAACATTTGTATGTGTATATACATTTACGTGTATATTTATTTCTCTCTATATTGAACACCATACATTTATGCTAATAGCTATAATTCCAATCCAGAATCAAGGGTTCATTTATCTGTATTCATAATCATAACTACTTTCTCTAACTAGGTGATGAACTTGGTTCCCATTGCCCCTAGTATATTTACATTAAAAAAAGTTGCCTTTTATGTGACTAGTCTCCCATCTTAACTGTCCTCCCCTCCCCAGTACAGATTCCATTCTCCCCCCTCCCCCACCCTGATCTCGGACACCCCATGTTGGGCTGGCCCCTGCCCCATCAGGATCCCCTCATCCTGCTAATGCTCTCATGCTGTGGGCCAGACCACTGCCCCGTCTGGCCTCCTTCCTCCCTCTGCCTGGGCGCCTAGGCCCCAATCCCTGTGTAGAGTGGCCCCTCGCATGCACACGCTTCTCACTCCACTCAGGCAATGGATCCCCACATGGGCCATACCCTCTGTCCCCCTGCAGGGACTCTGATACCCCATGCCAGGCTGCCTCTTTGTGGAGATGCCTTTGTCACCTGTCTTGGAACAGCTTTATACCAAGCCACTCCCGCATGTGGAGGGCCCATTCACTCTGCTCAGTTCTAATGCCACATCTGCCCTCTTTCGTGGAACTTCCTTACCCCTCGTCAGCCCACTGGGGCTCTGATGCCCTGATCTGGCACACTGTGACTTCCCTTTTCCCCCTGGTATGGGTGTCTGCCTTGCTCTGTTCCACTCAGTGGCTTTAGGACTAAATTGTTGAAGAAGGTAAATGAAGGGCAGCAAAGGGAAGAGGAAGGGGAAAAGCTCACATTATATTTTACCTTGACATGTCTTTCTCACATATTAGAATGAAGTCTGTGGAAGAAGGAACCACAATTTTTACATCTTTTTATTCTCAGCTCTTAACAAAATATCTGACACACAGAAGTAGGTAGGAACTCAATAAGTGCTTGTTAAATTAACCTCATCCAAGTGGAAAGCTGAGAATTTAAGTAATTTTAGGCTTTAGCTCTTATCAGTAATCTCAGCAAAATCTTTTAGGCATTATTAGAGAGAGGAAAGTGAATCATAAGCAGTTTGGCCAGTTGTCCTCCAAAGAGGATATTTCTGAAAGAGTACAACAAAATGAAGTTTTTTCGTGGGGGTTGAACCTTCTATATGCAATTTGCTGATAATATGAACCAAATCTATTGAATTATTTAGAAATCATAAATTCAAGAACAGCAATGTTAGATGCACAGCTTTTATTCTTACTTAATATCAAAAATCATAAGTAGTCAGAATTATGGCTTATTTCTTCTAGTTTCATAATATAGGCAAGCGAATTAGCTTCTGTAATATATATGTTCAATCTTACAACCAATCCAAGAAATGTAATAAATTGAAAGAGATTTAAAATACATTGTGGTTGCAATGAAGCACTACATAGGAATAACAAACGCGGAGGGTTTGTTCTGAAATATATAGGGCCTTCACTTTTAGTTGTTGGCAGTAAGAAGCATTTGTTTGTATCCTTCCTGGGAAATTTGTTCATTCATTCAAACTGTAATTATTAAACAACTCAGGGCCAGCTACATAATTCCTGGGGTCCAGTGGAAAATGAAAATGCAGGGCCTCTTATTCAAAAAGTAGGAAAAAGTTACCTCTAAAATATAATGCTTTTTCCTTCCTTCCATGGTCTCTCTCGTGACCTGAATGGTGTTTTTTATTTGCTATTTAATTTTATGCTTCCTCAGGCACTGGGACACTCACCAGGCAAGTGTGAACCTTTACAAGCACCTAGAGGCTCACTAGGGTCAGAAGTGGGGGTGGGGTGCAGGCGCACAGGTCCCACACAGTGCAGGGTTTCTCCTCCTGCCCGTTGCTGGACTGACACTAGGGATATGAAGTGCAGGAAAAGTGTCCCTGCCTCATGGAACATAACATTCCAGCAGAAGAATCAATTTAAAACTGTGGGTGTGTGTGCACGTGTGAGTGCACTTGTAGCATTTGTTAGGCAGTGATAAGTCCTATGACAGTAAATAAACAAAGCAGAAAATTAGGGTACTAGAGTACTGGGTGTAGTGGGTAGGGATGGGTGGCGATTTAAAATATGAGATGGGAAAGGCTTCACTAAGACGATGGCATTCAAGCAAAGCTCTGAGAGACGTGAGGGAGCCAGCCATGTGGATATCTGGGGCAAGAATGTTGCAGGCAGAGGGACACATCAGTAATCTTGTTTCTGGAATCTCTTCCATCTTTTCCTTTCCCAATTCACTTAGGCCAGATGAGACTCCAGCCATAGCTCACTTACTACAAGAGGCTTCTAAGTCCCTGCTTCAAAGCTCTCTGCTCCTCTGGCTGCTACCCATGTCCCTTACCACTGCTGAAGCTTGTCTCAAACACAGATGACTGTGCCTTCTCACTCAGAGTAATCACCGTGGGGCTTTCACACAATATAACGAAATACGGACGCGTAGGATCATATGGTTCAAAAGGCCATAGGAAGATCTGCCCTATATGCTGACCGAACTGGTGTGTCCTGTTACAAAGTGTCACCTGCCCATTTGCACCTGTATGCCTTCACTCATCCTGGAGGATATTCCTTCAGTCTCAAAACTATTGAAAACTTACTCTTAATTCAAATCGCAGCTCCCATCGCATCTTCTCTCTGAAGTGTTTCTTCATCTCCCCAATTGGAATGAACTGCTTACCTGGTTTTAGCTTTATTTAAATACTTCTCTGCCCACTAGATAATAAGCTTTCTTTAAGTCAGGTATTCTCTCTTATAATACCTGTTTGCTTTGCACATGATACGTACTTAATACATGTTTGTCAAACTTGGTATTTTAATTAATATTATGTGTAAAATAGTAAATCTCATAATAATGTACCTGGCAATAATGCAAATTAGAATAACTTGAATTCAAACATAGAATGATTAGTAAGCATCCCTTGTCCTCTACCTGATCCCTTTTCTCAGAGTTCCTCAGGAAGGAGAGGGAAGCATGGAGGCCAGGGAGATATGACAGGGAATAATCAGGCCATCCTCTTTCAGGAAGCATGGAGCTTGGAGAAGGTCCCTGTTATTTTCCCCAGCCCATTTTCTCTAAATCAGGCCAACAAGATGTTCATTACCTAACCAAGAGCTTCCTGGAATCACTGCTGCTGTCCCATGAGTCCTAGCCAGGTCCCGGAATTGTCCCCATCAATTTTTAAGCTAGTGCAGTTACCACTGCGTGGCGCCAAACCTCAGTTTAGGTTAGGTGGAATTTGGATCAAATAGCCACTCTCAGCTCACCTTTGTCATTTAGTTAATCACGTGATAGTACAACTCTACATTTTACACAGCTGAATTTTGGGGGACTACTTAGTGCATTATGGCAGAGTTTTCTTACATCATTTTCTGAGATTTTATTATATACCAAATACTGTGCCAGCCAGGTTGCATGCTTTATATTTAATACTTACAGTAACATGTACAATAATATATACTGACTTTTTTTTTTTCTGTTGGTAAAGAATCTGGGGCTAAGAGAAGAAAAGTCTCTTGCTCAAGATTGTACAGCTAATTAAGTGGCAGACATAAGAATTGAATTCAAGCCTGTGTGACTCTAATGCCCATAATTCCATAATTTCATAATTTCATAATTCTACTCTACTTCTATTAAGTCATTAAATGTGAAATGTACAATCTTGAATCAAAAGTGTAGTTTATTGTATCTCAAACGAGAAGCAGTACTATTAATCAAAGTATGTGCCTTAACTGTCAACTCAGTTTTGCCATCTTAATGCTAACTGGTTTATTTCAGCAGCAAAGAAGCCTGAAGAGCAAGTGGTGATGAAACCACAGAAGGTATTTTCCATGGCTTGTTGAGAGTTGAATATTTTTACTTTCAAGAAGTGGTCCAAGGCCTGGAAGAAGTGGCAGTCAGTTGGTGCAGAGTCTAGTGAATATGGTGGATGACAAAGAGTTTCCAAGTCCAGCTGCTGTAGTTTGAGCAGCGTTGTTTGTGTGGCATGTGGTCGAGCATTGTCTTGCAAGAGGGTTGACCTGTCCCTATTGACCAATCTTGGCTGCTTAATTGCAAACATCCTCATCACTTCATCCGGCTGGTTGTAGTAGACATCCGCTGTAACCAGTTGACCAGGTTTAATGAAGCTATAGTGGATAAAACCAGTGCTGGACCACCAGACAGACACCATTAGCTTTTTTTGATGAATATTTGGTTTTGTAGTGTTCCTGCACTTCATCTTTATCCAACCATTGTGCTGAATGCTTGTGATTGTAAAAAAGAGTCCATTTTCATCACACTTAAGACAATGGTTCGCCTTTATGTCATGACAGCAAAGAAAGTCAAGCTTTAAGACAATTTCTCTTCTGATGCTCATTTAATTCATGAAGAACACATCTATCCAACTTCTTGACCTTGCCGATTTGTTTCAAATGGCCCAATATTGTTTGAACAGTAACATCAAACCTTGCTGCTAATGCGCACATAGGTTGAGATGGATTCGCTTCCACTATAGCTTTCAGCTCATCATTAACCACCTTGGTCTCAGGTTGCCCATGTGGCTCATTTTCAAGATTAAAATCACCAGAATGGAATTTCTCAAACCCATTGATGTACTGTGTATTCATTAACCACACCCTTCGCAAGCACTTTGTTGATATTTCAAGCTGCCTGTGCTGCATGGTTCCACAACCAATGCAAATATGGAACTCATATTTGAAAATAACACAAATTTTTGACTTATCCATGGCTTCACAAAAAGTGCTATAAAAATTTTTTGAAAGATAATCACAATCCAAAACATGCATTTGAAAGCCGGAGGATGTACTTCCACAACAAAAATAAAACAAGAAGTGTCAGAGTGAAATGTCAGAGATATCAACTGTCAAACAGTACTTAAAGAAATCGGACATTTCATACTTAAAAAAAACCTATAATTTAATGATTAAATAAAGGAAGAAAAGAGAACAGAGGAGAGGAGTGGGAAAAGAAACAAAGAAAAGGGAGAAAGATACATTTGAAACGGGAGAGAAAAATAAATTAAGTATGTTGCCATCTGTTTTCTCACCCCGAGAGGTCTCATCCTGCCCAGGAAAGAGATGTATCTAGCTTTGTCCTTATCTCAGCTCCTTCCCTGCTTATCCCCCACCATGACCAGAGACTCCTACCATGACCATTAAGGACTGAAAGTGGCCCTCCAGAATTCATATGTTGAAGCCCTAACCTCCAATGTGATGGTATTAAGAAGCAGGCCCTTGGGAGGTAATTAGGTTTAGATGAGGTCAGGAGGGTGAGGTTTTTCTCTCTGCCTGCCATGTGAGGACACAGCAAGAATGCAGCCATATGAAAACCAAGAAGAGGACCTTTACCAGAACCCAACCGTGCAGGAACCCTGATCTCAGACTTCGCAGCCTCTGGAACTGTGAGACATAACTGCCTGTTGTTTAAGCCGCCCAGTCTGACATTTTATCATAGCAGCTCATGCAGAGTTAGACTGTGACTTTTTACTCTCCGTGAATAAATAAGTGAAAGGTCTTTTGCTCAGACCTGACTTCAGAGGCAGGTTCATATCCCCACTTGCCAGTTCTTGGCCCACATGGCGGAGTTTTTGTCTTCTTGGTCACTGTCTGCGCCTCAACACAAGGCTTGCCTGTTGGTAGTCCTAGTCTGGTCTTTTATCCTGGTAAGTGTAGCCCTTCCTCTCTTGCTTTAACACCCTGTATTTTCCATTAGTTAGTGGCTCAGACCTCTGATAATGGTAGGATAGTTAACCCCCTGTCTTGTCTGACTTTAAATGATTGCCTGTTTTGACCTTGAGGAAATATGAGTCCTCTAGGAACTACAGTCTTTATGGCCACTTGAAAAACCTTAAGATGGTGTAGGGTGCCTTGCCATGGAGGAAATAAATAAGGAGAGAAAGAAAGTAAAAATCAGTAAGAGGAAGGGAGAAATAAAACTTTAGTAGTGCACAAGGTTCTGAAATTTCAGTGAATTATTCTGCTTCCTATTGTGTTTAATAAGCCATTCTGCCCTTTAATTGCAATAAAAATATTGAGGTATTATTATCTTTGAAATGAAGATTATGTGGTTAGCCATTGTTCATTTTCTAAGCTCTTTAATTATTTAACTTGTGGATGGGGGATATTATTCCTGGTCTATATTGGTTAAGAGCCAAAATGATCTACATCCACACAACTTAGTGTCTATGTTAATGTAGCTTTACTTTTTAGCTGTCTTTATTAACATGACTTTACTGTTCTACTGTCTTCATCAACATGATTTCACTATTCTAAGAAACTCTTGCCCAGGAAAATAAAAATTGCAAATAATTTTCTTGTCCCTTTCAGGAACTTTTTGAAAATTCATTTAAAGGCATATTAAACAATTCAACTTTCAACAGATAGCATCAGATGACTGTTTATTCTCAAAGATTCATTTTGAAAACCTCACCTTGTATGTTATTAAATGGTTCCTTAACCAATCCCATCCAACCCTCCCCTATTTGAAGACCTGCCTTAAACCAGAATCTCTATATGCCTCCCACCCCAAATTCTCTTACATATCGCACCTTTGCCTTCCATCTTCCCAGAAGCTACTACTAAGACCATGTCAAGGAAGCTGTCTCCCTTGTGGTGGTTAACAATGAACTCAGCTTTGCCTTATGAACAGGCTATAAAAAGCTGATCTTGTTGATATTTGGGGAAGCCACCATTCAACATGCAAGTGATTGAGTCCATTTCCTCTCAAGCTTGTAAAAACTAAACTAAAGGTCTGATTCTGCCTTAGAAAGAGAAGCTTTTCAGCTTTATCTTATAGAATCTGTAAGTTCATCATATTTTACTTTGAAGAGAAGGTATACTAACTGTCAAACGCTTATAAGCACAGAAATGGAAAAAAGAATTAATCATTTTTTGTCAGAGAGAACTTAGTGGAAAAAAATTACAAAATCATTATAAATACAATTAATTTGAAGTTATATTTTGAGATAACATTATTTTTCACTTTAAAATATGTTGGTGAACAATTCTCATTCTCCAGAAGTACTTTTTAAAAACAGCAATATTTCATGATAACAGTATAAAGTAAAAATAATTGACTGCCTCTTGCCTTCTGGGACTTGGCTTTTAATCTCCGTAGATATGAAACATAATGACATTCATCTATATGAGACGTTTGTTAACTTAAGAGAAATTAAGTCACAGCCTATAAGGCTAGTTCAGAAGTCAGCAAATCAAATAAATTAGTAAAACTTTTCCAGAACACTATCCAGGGACTCCTTACTCCTTTGCAATTTGTTACCTGTTTTATATGTTCTTTTAGGAAGAGTTCATCTCCCATTGAATGTTGGCAAAAAGAATATATAAAATTAAAATTTACAACAGCTTACAATATTTATGCCATTTTTGATTTTAGAAGACTTGTTCAAAAATTACTCTTCATTTTCATTTTCTTTGTAGTTTTCTAAAATGCTGCTGCTATAAGGATATAATAAAAGCCATACAGCCAGTAGCAGAAATGCTGTCATGTAACCATTAAGACCATACTAAAAGGCAAAATGCTGCAGCTGAAAGTATTTTTAATGACTTGAAATTGCTTGCAATGCTTTTTACAAGTAAAAGGGTGCTGATTTATTTACCTAGTATACTTACCTAAATTAATTTGGCAAGATTACTTTGGTCCTAATCCTCATACAATAAAATTTATATGTTAATATTTTTAAATGGTGCATCATTTTTTCCTGAAGGATATAATATATTGCAATAACA
The DNA here is from genome assembly GCA_963574885.1 of Lepilemur ruficaudatus. NCBI lineage: Eukaryota > Metazoa > Chordata > Mammalia > Primates > Lepilemuridae > Lepilemur > Lepilemur ruficaudatus. Next base: position 38,155 of record CAUYRT010056622.1, read on the forward strand.
TAAATTTACCTACAATCATTAAAGAAAGAGGTGAACTAACCCATTTCTGAAATATGAATAAGGACTACATTTCTATATAAACTACATTTATGATTTTATTGACCTTTCAGATGTAACATCACTGTGTAAACTGTTAATGAGAACAAATAGATTTTTAGTTTTTCCTGATGTATAGTTTCCACTAGAAGTATGGAGGAAGTTTTATTCTGGAATAATTTTTGTCTTAGTGGGTTTTTTTTAGTATTTTAAACAAATGGGTTTTTTGTATATCTTTCTGATTAGGTATATTATTTACTATAGATTGAATCCTAACGAAATTCTCACTATTGAACATTTTTCCGTGTCTTTTTCTTTTATGGAAATCTTAACCATAATTACTAACATATAAATAGATTCTTTTTTAACTGCAAAGTCAGAACAGTTATACTTTGTTATGTACATATTCACTTATTTCAGTTTGATGTCATGTTTTTCAAGTTATGGACATCTTGATACTTAAGGCCATGTGGCCTGGCCAATAAGCATAAAGACTATGCAATGTCTGTGAACTAGGAAATATTAATACTTTTTTGACAATTAGTAAATGGTGTACATTTTGAAAGTTTTTGGCGCATATGGCTGGCATTTAATTAGTTTTTACTATGATTCGGGTGTGTTGGAAAACATGTCACATAATTATCTTCTTTAATTCTAACAAGAACTATTGTTACCATTACTTCAGACAGGAACAGAACTATGTTTAGGAGGTTAAATAGCTGGTCTATCACACAGGGCAAATAAAAGGTATCCAGGACTTAAATCCAGATTTGTCTACTACTTCATAACTAGGGCTATTAACCACGTTGATGCACTGACATTTAAACTTACTTATCTTGATTGTCTATTTGACTACCCTCTCCTCAGGACATATAAAATACTTGAATCCATGCTATTATGGCCTAAATGTTTGTGTCCCCCTAAAATTTATATGTTGAAATCCTAACCCTCAATGTGATAGTGTTAGGAATTGGGGTCTCTGGGAGGTGATTAGGTCACAGGGTGAAGCCCTCATAAATGGGATTAGTGCCCTTATTAGAAGAGACACAGAGCTTGCTATCACTCTCTGCTCTGTGCCATGGGAGGATACAATGAGAAGGCAGACATCCACAAACCAGGAAAAACCAGGAAGAATGCCCTCATCAGACATAGGATCTGCTGGTGCGTTGATCTTAGACTTCTCAGCTTCCAGAACTGTGAGAACTAAATGTTTGTAGTTTAAGCCATGGAATTTGTGATAACTTGTTATGGCAGCCTGAACTGACTGAGACACCTGCATACCAAAAAAACACAAAGTCTCAAATGATGTTAAAATAGAAGCCAGGACTTTTGAGTGGGTTGTGATATCATGTAGCAGAGGTAGGTTTCCTCTCTCCTACATCTGCCCTAAGTGGGAAACATATTAAGATGACAGGGGAGTCAACTTGAAAATATTATTCAATATGCAAAGAATTTATTCTCTACAACTTTTTGAGAATGCATCTCAATTTTTTTAAAGATCAGCCTATGCTCAGTCTTAAACAACCCCTCTCCCCCTTCAGTGCTTCTGCTGCTGGGGATGGCAAGACCATCTGCCCAGGTACCTATACCTGAAACTGGAGAGTAATACCTCCTGTCTCTCTTTTTTGCGCTGCTGACATCCCTGTCCTGGACTGTGTTTTCTCCAACCTGGTGGAACTATCCTAGTCAACCGGCTCTGCCCTGAACACTCAACAGCAGGCAAGAGTGGTCTCTCTTAAATGTGACTATGATCATGTCACACACACACATACACACACACACCCCAGCTGAAACCTCCTCAATAGTTCCCTGTGAGCCCTGATCCTTGGCCAGGCATGCAAGGTATTTTAATCATCTTGCCCTTGCCTTTGCCCACAGCTCTGCTACTCCTGCCACACTTCCACCTATAGCCCACATTTGAGCTGCCACCACTATCGCCAGAAAAGAACACTTGTTGTAATTTCCCAAATGGGTCACATGATAATTCCTCAACCTTGAATGACCTTCATGCCATCCTGCCCTTGTAGAGAACACCAACTCATGATGTCAGAGAAGAACCTAGATTTTTGGAGACAGGGATTTGAAGTCTAGTTGTTCACTTCATTCTTTTATTCAGCAAGTGTTTATCAAGCACCTACTATGTCTCAGATGTTGCTTAAGTCACTGGAAATACAACACTGTGCATCCAAAAAAAAAAAAAGAAGAAGAAGATCAGCCTAACTATAGGTTATAATTTGGTCTATAGTTTATAGGTTAGTCTATAAACATATAGGTCAAATCTAAGGAATTATTTGCAAACTGTGTATATGTGTTATATGCCTGTGTTGGGTGGGTAAAGACAGTTCAGTGCAGTGTGCCTCCTAAGAAAATATGTAAATCTAGGAGGTTTTTTCAAGGGGTAGACATTCCACACCCAAACATTCCCCATCTCCTTCCTAATGGTAGAAAAAGATACCCCTTTGTTATTTAGCCCAACAATCCAATGTGTCCTTATTTACAATCCTATTGGTCCATTCTATTCCTTGACTATAGGAAGCTTTGCCAATCTCAAAAGATGACATTCTGCGGTTGTTCTTGGATGATTCACTCACCTGTGAAAGCAAATTGTGTTGGTTTCAAGATGCTGCATTTTCTTTTAACAGTGCCATGACTCTTTCTTCTTTTTATGTCTTGGAGTTATCTACTTCCGTAGGTCCATTCTCTCTCTGTGTGTTCGCTATTTATAATTTTCTAAGGTAAGTTTCCATAAATACATAAAACAATGGGAAGATAAATTAGAACTTTCTACCACTCATGCCTTAGCTATATTTAATCAAACATGTATTACTCATTATTTCTCTCCATTTGTTTCATTCCGTTACATTACAACATCACCTACGTAACTCTGTTATGCTTAGACTTTGGTGAGACAGTATCAGGGAGTTTGGTTTTATGTAACCAGAACCAAAAAGCAGATTTAACTTGACAGGGTCCTGGTTTCTTCAGCAGTTGGCAGAGCAGGGGATGATGTAAGTACACATAGGCAGCCCGTGTGGCTTGAAGACATATAAGGCATGTTTGTCAGTCGGGGACTTTTATGGAACTAGATTCTAAAAATCATCCCAATAATAACCTTAAATCATGTAAGAAAACTCTACAATGGAATAGATTTTTACATTCAGAAATTATGTGCATTTTCCCAGCATGGTATCCACTTACCTAACACTTTATGCCACATAAAACGATAAATTATCCAGTGTGATCTAAAGCCATCAGAAACATTTAAAAGTTTTATAGTACAGTATTTTAAAGTTTACTAACCATTATATAAAATTAATAAGATAGTTTATACAGTTTCTTGCTTTATTGATTGTGGGTAATAACCTGTAGATGGGAATATAGTAGAATGATGTGACTAACTGCCTTTAAAAGAAACTTACTGAAACTTCAGTAATTTATTTCAGTGTTTCTTAGATTCCTTTTACTTCTGAAATCTTAGTGAGGAACGATCAGATATTGAGTCGCTTTATTCACTAAATATTTTGTGGAGAATTTCTTTAAGGGAAGATGTGGATTTTAATGCATAAATTTTTTAGACAGACTATTGAAGGTGAAATTTCATTTCAAGAGTCAGTCAGCTTTGTTTAACTCTATATTTTTAGTATCCAAAGTTACTGAACCAGACTTTGCTTTAATTAATAACTATAGGATGTGAAGCAGTTCCAGTGCTGCTTTTTCTATTAACTTGCAATTTCCTGTAAGAAATTAATAAAATGAAAGAGAGGGGTGGCCGGCAAGAATAAATACATGCTGCAGCTGCAAGTCACTAACATTCATCAGAATGAATTAAGCTGCACGGTTTGTTTTTTAATTCTATGAAATTTCTCAATTCTTAAGGCCAATTTGACAAAGGAATAGAACCATTGAAAAGAGGTCAACTTTAATACGATATACAGGACATTACTTAATTAATTGATTAGGATATAAAATTTTTCTGATCAGTGCTGTTTAATGGTTAAGAAAGTACATTGTAGAAACAGACTACCTGAGTTTGGATTCTGGCTCCGCCATTACTAGTACTGGGACTTTGGATAATTTGCTTAAACTTGTGTATCTTTTTATGTTTAAAATCAGATTGTAATAACAGCTAACTCAGGGCTGGCCTGAGGATTAAATGAGTTAATATGCTGGTATACAGGTATTGTCTGCAATTAGCATTTGTTTTATCTTCAATATCAACAGTTAGGAAAAAATCATCTCTTAATTTAACTATCTCTTTCTACAACCTCTGGAGTAAAATCCTTAGATGACAAATTTAAGTTTTTAAAATATTCCCAAATTTTTGCTTTGTCTTTCTGAGACATTCAGCATTAATTTGCCTACTTTTTAAGTGATTTACTTGGAACTCCAAAGAATACACTGAGTTGTGCTCATACACCTTTAAGTGAATATTGTGGGTACCAAATTCCAAGTGTCTGATAATTTTCTTAAGGGAGTGAAAGGATTTCTCTTGCTGAGGTATCGGTAATTCCAGAGAAAATATTTGGAAGAATATTAGCAATTGACCAGGATACACAAAGAAACAGAAGTGACCAGCATTAAGATCTGTCCCTGAGCCACACTGATGGAGTGGCAGGCTTTTCAGAGTTCTGTTGCCTTTTCATTGTCACGCTTATGCTCATTCTACAATCGACATGTATTATGATTTAAATAAAGACATAATAAAACACATAATTAAGGCCTACAGCTTTGACTCTATTGTTTATCTAGCTAATAGCATTAACAAATTTTAGTTCTGGCTTCTTTTGAACTGCATGTAAATGCTGCCTAGTCAATGACATACCTGAAATAGCTTCTTGTTCTTTATTATTATGTGTTTATGTGCTCATCCGAGCGTGTCTTGTTACTAAGATTGCCTTATAAAAGTTGTTTTTAATTTGCCAAGTTAATTAAAGGTTCCTCTCACATTTATAGGCTCCCTAGTTCTGAGAGGGGGTGTGTGGTGTGTGGTGTGTGTGGTGTGTGTGTGTGTGTGTGTGTAGGGGAGCAATGCAGTTGGAAGAGTAGCACCAAGTACCTTTTCTCATTCCATCTTATATGATTTGTCTGATATAACTTCGGTGAAATGTCTGTTAATTTTGATGATGTTCAATGTATCAAGTGTTACTTTTTTTCCTTTTATGGATCATTCTTTGATCTCAAGTTTAAGAAATTTTAGCCTAACTTAAGGTCACAAGGATTTCCTTATGTTTCCTTCTAGAAGTTCTACTGCTTTCCCTTTTTTATTTAGGTCTATATTGTATTTCAAGGTTTTTGTTTTTTGTTTTTTGATCTGTTTTTCTTAATATTGTGTGAGATAAGGGCTGAAGTTCTTGTTTAATATTAACACCTAGTTTTTCCAGGACTTTCCTGCCCACATTGGATTACCTCCACCAATGTGTTGCAAATCAATTGACTACATATATGTGGTTCTATTTGACTTTGTTTTGTTCCATTGATATGTGTCTATCCTGACACCAGTCCCACAGTGACTTGATCGTTATGGTTTTATAGTAAGTCTTAAAGTAGTATAAATTTGGACTTGTTTTTCAAATTTGTTTTGGCTGTTCTCATTTGCATTTCCATGTACATTTTAGAATCAATTTTTCCATTTCTTAAAAAGAAACCAGCTGAAATTATGATTGTGATTAGGTTGAATCTCTGGGTCAATATGGGGAAAATTGACATCTTAAATTTTGTGCTTCCTATTATGTACAAATATGATAACGTCGCTTCATTTATTTATGTTTTCTTTAACTTCTCTCAGCAATGCAGTGTAGTAAAATATTTTGTTAAATTTGTACCTATTTCATTTTTTGATACTGTTATAAATGGTACTGTTTTTTAGTTTCAATTTCCAATTGTTTGTTGTCACTGAATACTGAATTGCAGTTAATTTTGTATATTTACCTTTTATTTGTGACTTTACTAAACTCATTAATTTTAATAGCTTTTTTGTAGATTCCTCAGGATTTTCTATGTAAATAATCACATCATATGAAATAAACACAGTTGTACTTCTTTCTTTTCCATCTATATTCCTATTATTTCTTTTATTTGCCTTGTTGCACTGGCTAGGATATCTAGTACACTGTGGAACTGAAATGGTTCCAGCAAATATCCTTGCCTTATTTCACATCTTAGGGGGAAACATTCAGTCTTTCCCCATTAAATGTGATATTAACTTTATGTTTTTGTAAGATGCTCTTTATCAGGTTTAGGAAATTTCCTATTCTTAGTTTCCTGAGAATTTTTGTCAGGAATGGATATTGACTTTTGACAATATTGTTCTGCATTTTTCGAGATAATTTCATGATTTTACTTTTTTTAGTTTGTTGAAATTATTGATTTTTCCATTGGCAGATTGACTTTGCCTTTTTAGGATTAACCTCACTTAATCATGACATATCTTTTTTGTACATGACTGAATTTAATTTGCCAATTTTTAAAAGTATTTTTTGCTTATGTTCGTAAAATATTAGTCTGTAATTTTATTACTTGTCATGTTTTTGTGCAATTTTGGTATTGGAGTAATGCTGGAAATGAGTAGGAACATGTTCCATCCTCATCTATTTTCTGGAGAATTTGTATAGAATTGGTATTATATCATCCTCAAATGTTTGCTAGAAATTATCCACTGAAGCTATCTAGTCTTTGGGATATTTTGTGGGATAGTTTTAACTACAAATTCTTTTTTATTTTTCCCAGAAAAGAACTTGATTGCTTTTATATGACACATTGACCTTCAGCCAGGATAATATTTTTAGTGCTTATAAGACAATAAAGTATAGGTTACAGTAGTAATTCTTTTTGATTAAAAATATCTTTCACATAAAATATGAACACCTGTTCTTGATATTAAACACACATAGATATAGATATACATATATATGTCTATACTAATTCTTTAATAAATTCTATTTTTAAGAGATATATGGCTGTTCAGGTTATATAGCTTTTGAGTGAGTTTTGGTAGCTTGTATTTTTCTATAAATTTATCATTTTATATAAGTTGTCAAATTTATTGGCATTCTTGTTTTAATATTCCTTTATTATTATTCTTAATATCTGCATGATCTATACTGATGTCTTCTCTTTCAATCCTAATATGTACCATCTTTTTCTTTATCTGTCTAGCTAGAGGTTTATCAAATTTATTGATATTTTCCAAAAAACAATTTTGGTTTTATGGATTTTATTTTTGTTTTTCTATTTTGTATGTCATTGACATTGGTATCTTTATTATTTACTTCTCTCTGTTTGGGTTTAATTTGCTATTTATTTGTTAATGTCTTAGGAGGGAAGTGTGGATCATTGATTAGAGACTTTCTTCTTTCTTGGTATAAGCACTGATGCTATAAATTTTCCTCTAAGCACCCTTTAGCAGCATTACACAAAATTTGATTTGTTGTATTTTCATTTTTATTCAATTGAAACTATTTTCTAGCTTTCCTTGTGACTTATTCTTTGATGCTTGTCTTATTTAGAAGTGTGTTGTTTAATATCTAAATATTTGACTGTTTCTCATATATTTTTCTGTTATTTCTAATTTTTTTTATTGTATTCACAGAATATTCTTGTATGGTTTCCATTCTTTTAAATGTGTTGAGATTTGTTTTATTGCTGAGAATGTGATCTAAACTGGTGAATGATTCATGCAGATTTGAATAGAATGTGTATTCTGCTCTTGTATGGAGTTCTGGAGTTGTTAATTAGGTCAATTTGATTGATAATGTTACTTAAGTTTTCTACATCGTTAGTTCTATATTCCTACTGGTTCTTACTGAGAGAAAAGTGTTAAAACCTCCAAGTATAATTGTGGTCTTGTCTGTTTCTCCTTTATATTCTATTAGTTTTTGCTTCATGTATTTTGAAGCTCTATTATTAAGCATGTACACATTTAGGATAGTTAGATCTTCTTGATCAATTGCCTTCTTTATCATTATGTAATATCTCTGTCTTTTCCTTGTACTGTTCTTTGTTCTAAAGTCTTCTCTTTGTACTTTTAATATAGCCACTCCAGCTTTCTGTTTTTTTAATTTTTTAATTTCTTTTTGATTATAAAAAATACAAATTCAACTATAGAAAATATGTAATAATCAGAAAATACAGATAATCAGAGGTAGAAAGGTAAAATCAGCCATAAACTCACTTCAAAGAAACAATCACTGTTAACATCTCAATGTGCACACTTTAATATATATATATATATATTATTTCATTGTGGTAAAATACACATATCATAAAATTTACCATCTTAATCATTTTTAAGTGTATAGTTCAGTGATATTAAATACATTCATAATATTGTACATACATCACACCAGCTTTCTTTTAATTAGTGTTTGCTTGGAATTTCTTTTTTATATTTTAATTTTTAACTTATCTAAATATTTATATTTAAAATGAGCTTCTTGTATATAGTTTTAATTGGCTCTTCCCTTTTATATCCAATATGACAGTCCTTACCTTTTAAGTAATATATTTAGACCACTTACCTTTAATGTAATTATCTATATGGTTGGATTAAAATCTATTATGTTATTATTTGTTTACAGATTCTTATTTGGCTCTTATTTTGCCTCTACAGTCTCATATGTATTTCACATTTTTTTCCTCCACTCCACATGTAGCCTTTATAATCTTATTCTAATTCCTTCAATTGGCCACATTTTCATAGCCTCCTGATATTTTCACAAGCTATTTTCTCTACCTACTTAATCTTTCCTAGTTTTCCCTTGTTTCTCAGCCACACTTAACTAATTCTTACTCATTCTTCAGATCTCAGTAAAGAGATCTTAGTATTCCTCTAAAGAGGCTTTTCTGATATTTCAAGTCTAGGGTAGGTGCCTTTCCATACTCTGGCTTTACCTACCCTAGAGGTTGAAATATTAGTAGTAATTGTTTAATTTAAATTCTGCATATAAGGGAGTATGCTAGAGAGTGAATGAGGATGTCTTCCTCTGCAGAAGGAGAAACCCCTAGCCAGACTGCCATGACAGTGGGCCAGTCTGTCACACTATTAGAATCTCACTTTGAAGTGCCTCCATGAGGTTCTTTTGCCCATCTTGCCTGGCATCATCTCAATTAATCTTATGAGAGAGGACCCTGATATCCCTGCAAGGATGTGTTTTTGTTTGTTTATTTTACATATAGTCTATTCAATTATGATGTTGTCTTTTGTTTCACTGTTTTTGAGAGAATAAGACCCAAAGAAAGATTTTCTTTTTGATCATTTCTGTATTTATCAAATTTATAAAGCATATGTATAAGTTTAGAAAATTGAAGCTGAGTTGGTGAAAATTCTGTGCTGTTGTTTTTCACTAATGGTGGCCTGATTATAACGCTGGCACAGTATCAAAAACTGATTTTATGCTATTACAATAGGATAGCTGCTGGTTATACTTGGTATCCTTATGAAACAACATTCTTTTTGCATTAGAGTATCACAGAATATTTAAATAACCTTTTCAAACTTAATTTTTAAAATTCCCACAACAAAGTTCATCACCATTAATACATCATTAGCAGTAATTATAAAATGGTACTAAATAATAGATAGATGTCTAAAGAACAATATGTAGTTTAAAAAATACTTATAAGACAAATTTCAGTGAGTATTGAATTAAAAATGTGGTTTGTCTGTTTATAGAAAACATAATTATGACAGACATTTTAAAGTATTTTTTTCTTTCTCCCTTAATAAACTTTATTCAGACATTCATAGAACATTTTGTACTTATGAGAATATATTCTTTGACAACAAAGTATACTCTGAAAAGGAGAACCTTACAAGATGTTATTTTTTTTCATTTGACCAATACAGTGAATCTCATTTTTATTACATTCATGCTAGGAAGCTACCATTATGTTTTGTTTTATGGAAAGAGGATAAAATTATATCTTGTTTAAAAAAATGAAAAAATTAGGTCAAAACCCAGCTCACTCCCTGATATCGCATAAATGTAAGATTAAGTAACTAAATAATCTAATGATCAGCTTTCTGAATATTTCTATACTTCAATTTAGATAGCAAACATGAAAGTAAAATTAGTGAATCAGTTAATAATTTTTAAAAATCCTACTTGAGTAATCATAATAGCCATACTGGAGAAAATATGATGTTGATATGGCCAGCAATGGCAACTTACCTCCTCCCCAAAATATTTTTAATTAAAAAAATTATTTCCATAGAGATTTTTCAGAACTTATCATTGGCTGAAGATCAGAATGTTCCAGTGCTTCCTTTAATAATGAGAATCTTATATCCTCATTTTAGTCTACCCAGTAGGTTTGATTACAATCAAACCGTAGAGTTTAATTTTTGAAAGTAAGTTTAAATTTTGAAAATAAATTTTTGAAAGTGCAAGAAGCATTCCACGTACATGGACATATGTGATAGTGAGTGAGCCACCAGTCACATAGAGATCCAAGTTTTAAAAAGAGAAATTTGCTAACTTGACTAGCCTGACAAAGGTTTTCCTGCTAAGGGTTTCTTCTTAACCCTCAGGTCTCAGGAAGAGCTTTAGTCAAAAGGGTAGGGCAGAAGGACAAAGAGGAGGAGCCAGCACTGGTGTGATCATTAGCAAAAGCACTCTCCTTTTCACACTGCTTATCTTACTGTCCAGCTTAGTCAGAAAACACAAAGGAATTAATTATGGGACCCGAATTTGAGTTCCAGCTCTTATACCTACTAGTTCTCAAATCTGATGCAAGTTATCAGGCCACTCTGGGTCTTGGTTTCTTCATCTATTAAAAAGTTATTGTAATATCTACTTTCCAGAATTATTATGCTACCTAAATTCCGTAATTGTGAAAAAAACCTTTTTCAAATGGCAAAGTGTGGCACATATGTTAGTTAAGGCTCACACACGATTAGGTTAGAAGAAAATCTGAGGAATACATTTCCAAGCTAGCCTGCCTACATAATTCTTACATGAGTAGTCAGTGCCCATTAAACAAACAAATAAATAGACACCTGAAAATCAGTCCCTAGGTGATAATAGTATGAAATTCAGAGTCTATTCCTATATTCATTTCAGGCTTCTCCTATTCTTACTTCTAATTGAATATAGTAAAGACTCAGGAGCTGAGATTGGGGGCTGAGAACCTCTTCCCAAATTGTGAGAACTCTGCATTGTAGAAAAGTAGAGTTTTATTGTTTGAAAGTAATAGAACTATACTCTGTTCATGTATTTGAATTTTTTAATTACCTAAAAATGAAGTTGCTTTTGAATTGCATCACCACAGATGTAGACATCAGTGTGTGTGCATTCCTATATAGAATATGCTAAATTTGTGAATTTTATTGTGTTTCTTCAATACTTTTCTTAAATCACAAATTATGTGAAGCTAGACAGATATCCAAAAAGACTTACTAACTAGCTAAGAAATAGCTTACCATCTTTGGGTCAATGTTAGTGGACTACCTTCAGGTGGAGATTGATTTCAGAACAGAGATTTTTTTTTTCTTTAACGTATCTTATCTCTTTGGTCCCTTATTAGAAAGGATGTAACAAAATAAAAATATGTGTACACATAGAAATGGGTGGCAAGAATAAGTGGCAGCAGTGGGAGGAAATCTCCAGATCTGTATCTATTTCAGAAAGGCTGGAAAATGAGAAAGTAAGTGTATGCCTGAATAGATGCTGTACATTTTATCTTCTCAGTGATTTCCTACCTTATAATTCTTCTCAAAATCACATTTCAGCCTCAAATTGCTGGGTGAGAGGAGAATATATAGGAAACCAAGCTGATTCCATGAACCTTCGGTATCTTCCCACATAAGCATGCATTGTGGGACTAATTATCTTCTCTGTGAACAATGGCCAGAAACAGGTTCAGTGAATTACAGTCTTGGGGCTAACCAAGAAAATTTTAAGCAAAAAGCAACCCCTTTCCCATGTGACAGTAAAACAGAAGAAACATCCATGTTATTACTAAACTTGAGCGAACACAGACTTTAATCACTTCACCTCTAGCTCTACCTACCAAAACGGGGTGGATTCTTTGTGCAGTGATCGTATAACATGATCCGCCAACTGCGGTTTCTCACAGTCTGTCACTTTGTTCTTCAAGGGAAGCCTGACAACATTGTGTCACTAAGTTCTTTTGGCTCTGCATGGGTGAAACTAAACAATGAGAAATCCAGTCAAACATTCCATTGGCTTATGAATCAGGTATATTATAAATCATTCATTCATTAATTCTACAAGTACTCTGTGAGCACCTACTGTGTGCCAGATACTGGGGCCCACATAGGATTTATATAGATTCAACATCATTACTAATGTATATGTAATTAACAGGTGAGGATATATATAAACATATTTTTATATATTCAATTTTTATATTTCTTCATATATATACATACATATATACATATATATGAAGAAAATAGCCTTACCTGTTAAGTTGCAATCCTATACTAGGAATTTTAAATATTCTCCTATTTAATTAGCAGAACCACCTTGTAAGATCTTTCAGGATGTACTGTTTGTTCTCTGTCATCAATATCACATGCCCTCATCACTATGGGGAATGGGGAGAAGAAAATCAGTAACTCTGATCCGTAATATGCCTCTCAATTATTTTATCAACAATTAAAATAGAATCATGTCTAGAGTTGTATGTAGGTTAGAACAGGTATTTACCACACCTTATTTTCCTATTACATCAAAATAGAGATTCTACTTTTTTACCTATTGCATTGCTAGATAATTTGCAAGGAAATTGGTTCTCTAAACACAAATCCCAGGCCAGGGATTGGTTCTCTAAACACAAATCCCAGGCCAGACTGGAAATAAAAAGCTCACAGACCATATTCGGTGCTGTGTATCAGCCTGCTACCCCTGCAGAATCCCCATGCCTCCATCTGCAGGTTAACTTGTACAAATCTGGCACTAGAGCCAAGGGAACATAGGGAAACAAAGACACCTTTAAAGCCAAGAATTTAAGTTCCATCTCCTGGTCTATTGTAAATAATCAAGAACATAAGGTTTTTCTTTGACTCTTTGAATGGGAAGCAATATTATTATCCTGGACTACTATTAGTAAAAAAATTCGGAAGAAAATCATAAAATTATTTATGAGGTTATAATAAACATGATTTAGATTCCCAGTGTGTATTTCATGAGACTAAATTATCTAAGGATTTCAAGCACAGCACCTGAAAGATCATAATTTCTTTATTTAACCAATATTTATTGAGCACTAAATATAAAATATGTTACTAGAGCTCAGGCAAAAATGCAGGAGATCCAGCCTTTGACCTGAAAGTTATTTATAATCAAATAAAGACAGACATGAGCATATATGACAGAAGGACTTGAAAAAAGAGTGAGCCATCTGTGTGGACCCACTGATAAACCCTTAAGAGTGACTGTGTTGACATAAACCTTAGTAATCTTAGTTTTCCTTCTTCTACCTTTTTTCTTTAATTAGGAAAATTAAATCACCTCTTATATAAGAAGGAAAAGAAAGGCAAAAGAAAAACTGTCAAGATGTTTCATGAGCTGAATTAACACTTAGCATTAAATGTCTAAGCTAAATGGCCCATAAAAAAGTTGTTTTTTGTTTTGTTTTGCTTTGTTTTTTTAATTGAGAGATACTTTAATGGAGCTTGTGACATAGGCTACTTCCCAAAATACAAAATTTTAACATATGGCTTTGATTTTATGTTGTATTGTTTTCTGTTTTAATGTTCAGTCACACAAACTTGAAGTTATCGTGGCTCCAACAGAAAATTCTAGATGTCATTAGCCAGTGTTTTATCATCGGGGAGAGACTATTTCGCAACAAAATTCCAAAACAAAACTTTTCTTCCATTACCCAGCACTACTCATGCTCCACTCCCTCCTCTTTTAGCTGCTCCATTAGTCTGAGCAAATTGCCTTTCATTTTATTGCTTTCCAGGGCTTCTAAGTGCTTGTTTAGAAACAAATTTTCCTAAGTCCAAGCTAGAGTCCAGGATTTATTTGATTGAATTTTTTTTTTTTTTTGACAACCAGCCAATCCTTTATTCACTAGTTTCAGTTTCTGTGAATAAGGACCAGAAACACAGAGCTGCTGAAGCTTTGTGGAGTAGATTTCTATTTGGTCCCTGAAGCTACGCTGCAAGCAAGTCTTGCCAGTTCTGCTCCTAAACTACTTTAAGGTTAAGCAGCAATTGGAGCTTATTTTCTTTATTGTATTATTCAGGATTTTAAAATGACTTGGCATTATATTGATGGCTGAATGCCCTGTTTTTTAAATTTTATAATACTTTTATTATGTTATAACTATTTTATTTTGTATTCTATTTTCATATCAGCCTAGCAATCAGAAAGTAGTTAATATAATGTGACTCCATTGTTGTTAAAGAGACTTTTGTCAGAAAAAGGTTATTTTCTAGAAATTATGTTTGCTATGCCCTTCCTAACCGTTCTTTACATTTCTAATATTTTAAAAGCCGGTAATACTGGTGTTTCTTCCCTTCCAGCCACTTAAATTGCATTTTCCTCACACTATCAGGAATCTCCTAATTGGCAAATCCAATAGATACTTTCCAGTCCTTATCTTACTTGACTTGGCTGTAGCATTTTTACTGCCAGATAGTCCTTCATTAAGTTATTCAAAAATATATATTAAGTACTGCCCTTGTGCCAGATGTCATACTAGTCATTGTAAAGACAAGATGAACAAGAGAGTCATGGTCATTGCCCATACAGAGTTTATTTTCCAATAGCTGATTCAAAGAAAACAGGCAATTACAGAAAACAAAACTCTCTTCCCTTTCATTTCATACTTTATTCAATCCAGATTTTATCTATTTTATCAGACCTCTGCATCACATCATCTTTTGCTGGCTGCTCTTCCTTTACATGAAATATTACTGTTGCTCAAGCTTTCTTCTTACTCTACTTTTTACTCTTCTTTTTACTCTCCTTGTTCCCTGTAGATGATCTCTCCTACTCACCAGATTTCAACCACCGTCCACATGCCTGTGAAGCCAATTACCTGGATCTCCAAATCCATTTGCCAGTAGCTTGCTAGACGTCTCCACCCCAGGGTCCCTTTGGTACCTCAAATGCAGCATGTTCAAAATTGAGCTCCTGAGCTTTAAATCTGTTCTCCAAACTATTTTTATCTTTTCCCCCTACACTTAAACACTTTCCTGCCTAATAACTATCTACCTAGAATATTTTCACTACTGAGTTTTATGAGGATGGAGAACTTTTCTGACCGGGTCTGTGTCTCTAGGTCTTAGTAAATTTAGGGTTTCAAAATATCTGTAGAGTAAATTAAGAGGTTTTCTTGACTGTTCTCTTTTCCTCATCACTAATGTAATTTTCTCAATGATCCCCTAGTCCTGAAAATTATACCACCTAAATATCTCTAGAATTCATCCCTTTCTCATTATCACAACATTCCACCTAATTCAAGCCCTTTCTTTTATACTTTTAAGATACTGTTTTTGTCTCTATATCTGTGTCTGTCTCTGTCTCTCTCAGTAGCACCCCGCAACCATATGCTTTATATGCCAAATGAACTTTTATTTTATAAATACCTAGTATAGATGAAATTATTAATACTTGAGATACGCAGAGTCTGTCATGTTCTTCCATCCCAAGTCCCTGGGCCTTGCCACTAAACTAAACATGAACCATGGCCTCATTTCATAAGCAGCTCTTTTTCTTTTCATCCTAGTCTTTAATTTGTAAAGCAGAATTCTATTTCCAAGAAAGAAGTTTTTAAAAATCCTAATATCTGTTTAAAGTGGAGGAATGGGGGAGGAGGCAGTGAGGTTGTTTGCCAGAAGATGAAACCAGAAAATGCTCTAGCACTGCTCTGTGACCACGGCCCCAAATCCACACGTGGACGTGGCCTCCAGGACACAGCCCAATACGAGGCTGCTCCCTTGTTATCATTTATGTAAATCCCCTCTCAAAGCATGAATAGGACACAGCTCTTTCTCTGAGCCTCAGTCTGAAAACTACTGTGATTTTAAAGTTGACAGAATTCCATAAATTATCGGAACCTGATATTCATTTTACCTTTCATCATTCCATTCCGTAACACATAAATAAATGTCATCTTCATGCCCATCAAATTCACTCCAGTACTTATTAGTAAGTTTTTGTTACAATGGAATATGTTGTTCTCCAGCTGTGCGTGTCTCCAGCTTTACATAGCGTTTATGGCAGGGAGCTCCATTACCTGTGCGGCCTAGAACTGTAGTAATGTTTCCAGTAGTTCCTTCATCAGGACCAGAAAGGAGATAGAGCCACTTTTGTGGGAAATCACTAAGTGCTTTCTGCAGTACATGCCAAGACCGTCAATATTCGTGAGTTAACAACTAACTTCTGCCAGTTTGTTTTTGTCTAACGAAGGCAAGTTGGCCTGAACTATATCCCATCCAGTTACTGCAGGCCGTCAGAGGCAAAGGGCTCTGGTTCCAGTGTTTTCTCTATTCAGTCCATTTCTTATAGTCTCTAGAGCTCTCTTTCAGATCTCCTTCTGAGACGCAATACAATCTTGGTAAAGAGTATGTGCTCTGTAGTCAGACTGTCCTGGCTCCATCGCAGACTAGCTTTGTCACTGCTGTCTCACCTCATTGTGCCTCCAATTTCCTTGTTTTTTACTGGTGAGATAAAAGTACCTACCTCATAAATTGTCATAAAGATTAAATGTGTTTATTCATGTACTATTCTGAGAAAAATATCTAGTGTATAGTAAGCTTTCTACATATGTTAGACATTGTTACATGGTGCACCCAGGCTTAAAATTGTTCTCACTCCCCCCTCTGCCTCACTGTGGCTTCCCATTACCTTAAAGATACTTAAAGTCACAAATCCTTGATCTACAAATGGCACAGAAATCCCTTGGAGATCCATCCACACTCTGCCTTTTTAGTCGTAGCTCTCACTTTTTTCCTATTAGTCATCCACATGTTTTAACCCTGTCAAGCTGCATGCCAAGCTCTCTCTGGACCTCCCAAACATTAGTAAATATTAGTCCCTTAAAATCCAGCTCTTGGGCCAAATGCTGTCTTCTCTGGGAAGATTCTTGGCTCTCGCATTTAGGCAACTTTGTACAGTTAGCCAAGCTGTGCAAGTTTGCACAGCCCATGTTTTGTTGCATCATGACCCTTTGTTTCCTTAGGTGTCTTTTCCACTTGAACTACTACGCCTGCTAAGCTCAGTGCCTAACACAATGCTGCCTTGCTGAGTGAATGAATGCTATAAACAGAAATTAGTATATATGGGCATGAGATTTTTAACTTTTATTGATTTAGTTTTTGGTCATTTATTATTATATATCTTAAAATCTTTTGCAAGGTTGAACTAACATGAAATATATACATCTGCTAAAATCTATCTCCTTGGAGCTGTTTTCTAGGGAATCTATAGATGGTCATGCTAGTTCTGACTGTATCCCCAATGCATTTTCAGAAATGGATCAAATAATATACTATCCCATTTTTTCAGGTCTGTTTGCCTCTGAATTTCTCTTGGGTTGTTGGACACAGGTACCCTCTATTCAAGTATCATATATCAAGGAGCTACACTTTGTCAAAGTGAATTTCCCCATAGACATTCCTATGCACAACTTGGTGGAGGGTGGGAGGGAGAGAGCATCACGGCTGCCCTTCTTGTGCTGTGTGGTAGGACATTAATGAGCCCAAAGTCAGTGCTCTAGAAGATAGTGTCCCTGCCATAGAAGGACCTTCAAAATCTGAAAATCTGATATCATAACTCTAACTCATTGCTTTATGGAAAGTATAAATAACTAAACCCAGAGGCAAGAGACTAAGTATTATAGTATAGCTCAGTCTTCCAACTGTATAGGCCACACCCCTGCAAACTGTTTCTGGATAGAAAAGTCATAACATTGGCCTGTGCTCTGGTATTTTACAGTTTAAAATATGCATGATTAATGCCTACAGTTAATGTTTTATCTAAGGATACACATACCAGTTTAGCAGAGAATGCTGGCAGGACTTAAGCTGTCTCAGAGATTGTATTTCCCATGTTTTACTGCATCAGTCTGAAGTCCTCTGAGGTCAGAGGCGGGGTACTGTCGATCTTAATGTTGATGATTATCCAAAGGAATGACCACATCATGAACATATTGCATAATGTGGTGTGGGTTTCACTCTTCTTATGGACAAAAGAATTCTAACAACATCCAAACAGCTGTACCAAACTGCTGCCTGGGATAGATATTAAATCTGCAGAAGGGATGAGAGCTGCTTTGTCAATGGAATGTCTCCATGTGCCACATGTTGGCACAGGTAAGAGATGACATAAGAACAAAGACAGTTGATAGATACTGACACAAGGGAGCTAGCCTGGATTCAGTGAGCATGAAACTCAGACTAGCCTTAAGCAGTGGTCACAATGAAATCATGGCTAAAGAATGTTCCCATGGGGCTGCCTCTGAAGACAGTACCCAGAGCCGTTTCTTGCTCAGCACCCAAGAGAAGTGGGCCACAGAGAACTGCAGCAGCCCAAATGGAGTGGAGGGCGGGGCCATTAACAAAAGCCCCAACTCACACAGAATGGGATGAATGCTTCAAGAAAACACCAAGCCTGGCACCAGGCTTGGAACAGCAGACTGCCTGCAGCTGTTAAGGCTGTGTGGAAAGGCACTGTGGAAAATGGAAATCAAGGAAATAAAGCAGAGATTCTTCATGGCTTGTCAATTATTTTACTCTAAAGAATATTTCAATTGCAGTGAAAGGTTTGAATGGGCTGGTAGCTACGGTTACAATGTTTGCTTCTCACTCTGTTTCACAGCATGGTGGCAGCTGTCTACCTGTTTTTGTTGTTGTTTTCTAATTTCTCAGGGTGTTATTAAAGTTTTACATTCATGTATTCTTTAGACAAGTTTAAATTATAGTCATTATATTTACCTCCCTAAATTTTATTACTATTTCAGCAGTCTGGAGGGAGTTGTTTGCACATCTAACCTTCACACTAATCTATTAAATAGATGCCAAGTTTCACCTCAATCTAACCTGTGCAAATAGTGAAATATGTATACATTCATCAGCATATGCAGGGCACATCTAAGAGTTTTCAATAAATGTAAAAGAGCATTACTAAATTCATTTTTAAACAAATATAATGTCACAATATTAGCCCTCTCCAAATTCCTGATGTCGTAAGAAATCTTAAAATGCATATAAGTTGGCAGTATTTTTAGGGAAGAGGACCTTGGATTAAAGATAAAGAATCCTAACTTCTGCAGATGGGCATTATTTTATAATAATCTTTTTCTCCAGTTTTCCTCTCTGTAGAATTTCCCTCCATAAATATCATATGAGGACTAGAAGCTATAGGTGATGAGTTATAAAATATTTTGATCATGAGAGTGACAGGCCACATAGCATTTGAGGGGAAAAAAAATGCATGGAATGACCAGATCTACAGCAAAATGATCCTTTATCCCTACAAACTTTCACTACTCTAGGAAAAGAAAAAGAAAATGTGTGGCAGATAGGAGGTAAGGGCAGCAGAGGTGTCAGGAGGGGGACTGGTGGAGCAGAATGTGGGAGGAGCCACCCCTGGCCTGAGTTGGAATTTTCATAAAGTGCAAAGAGAGATTTTAGCAGGTGAGACATATAGATCGATAAAAAAAGACTTTTAGGAAGGTTAATTCTGTATTATATGATAAAGTTTATGTTGGTTTTCACTTTAAAGTCTCTTCAGGAAATTTCAGTAGGCTTCCTTTTAAAAGTTTTTTTCAAAAAAACTGAGAAAGTAAACTACTGCTTGTTTGCAACTGAGCAGCACAGTGCTTCTGGGTATATATCCTCATTTCCCCTCCTGAGCTAGCATGTTCTTTCTAGCCAAAAAAGGTAGACCCTTTTCCAAGACTTTCTCTATATTATGCCACCAAGGAGTTCTACTTCAGTAATTGAGGGATCAAGGGTGTTCTTTACCTTTATGGTTTTAGAGACTCCCCAAGAGCTAAAGCAGAAGAAAGTCAACACTAGATGGCCCTAGAAGATGTACTCTTAATGGTTCAGCCTCTTGCCAAACTGCCCTGAGAATAGTTGCCTAGGCATTTACAAACACAGCAATATCACTTAAGTCTTACTTTTTCTAGAGTTTACATGACTAATGCTCTGACATTTTATTTTTTTTTAATTTTTAATTATTATAGGTACATAATAGATATGGATATTTATGAGGTACATGTGATGTTTTGTTATATGCATATAATGTGCAATGATCAAATCAGGGTGACTGGGATATCTGATACCTCAAGCATTTATTATTTCCTTATGTTAGGAACATTCTAATTCTAGACTTTTAGTAATTTTAAAGTAGACAATAAGTTTGTATTGACAATAGTCACCCTATTGTGCTATCAAATACTAGATCTTATTCATTCTATCTAACTGTATTTTTGCACCCATTAATCATCCCCACTTAATCCCTCTACGTCCCCACTTCCCTTCCCAGCCTCATTCTACTCTCTATCTCCATGAGTTCAATTGTTTCAATTTTCAGCTCCCACGTACAAGTGAGATTATGTGAAATTTTTCTCTCTGTGCCTGGCTTATTTCACCTAACATGTTCTCTAGTTCTATCCGTTTTGTTGCAAATGATAGAATTTCATACTTTTTATGGCCGAATAACATTCCATTGTGTATATGTACCACATTTTCTTTATCCATTCATCCATTGATGCCATAGTTTGGCTATTGTGAACAGTGCTGCAATATTAATAAATATAGGAGTGTAGATACCTCTTCATTATACATATTTCCTTTGTTTTGGATATATACCTAGCAGTAGGATTGATGGATCACATGGCAGTTCTATTTCTAGTTGTTTGAGGAATCTCCATACTGTTCTCCGTAGTAGCTTTGTGAATTAACATTGCCATGAACAGTGTACAAGGGTTCCACTTTCTCCATATCCTTGCCAGCATTTGTTACTGCCTGTCTTTTAGATAAAAGCCATTTTAGCTGGAGTGAGATGATAGCTCATTATAGTTTTTGATTTGCATTTCTCGGATTATTAGTGATGTTGATCACTTTTTAATATACCTGTTGGCCATTTGTATGTTTTCTTTTGAGAAATGTCTGTTCAGATCTTTTGTCCACTTTTAATTGGATTATTTGATTTTTTTTCCTGTGGACTTGTTTGAACTCCTTATATATTCTGATTATTAATCCCTTGTTAGAAAGGTAGTTTGCAAATATTTTCTCCCATTCTGCAGGTTGTCTCTTCACTTTGCTGATTGTTTCCTTTGCTGTGCAGAAACTTTTTAGCTTGATGTGATTCCATTTGTCAATTTTTATTTTGATTTCCTGTGCTTTTGAGGTATTACTCAAGAAATCTTTGCCCTGACCAATGTCCTGGAGCAGTGGCCCCTAACTTTTTTAGCCCCAGGGACTGGTTTCAGGGAAGACAATTTTCCCACAGATGCAGGGGTGGTAGAGCTCAAGCAGTGATGCAAGCAATGGGGACCAGCTGTAAGTACAGATGAAGCTTCACTTGTTCGCCTGCTGCTCACCTCCTGCTTTGCAGCCCCCTCCTTCCTAAGGTTTCATGGAAGACAGTTTTTCCACAGACCTGGGGGTGGGGGTGTGGCGGCAGATCTCTGCGGCCTAGTCCCTAACCGGCCACTGGCTGGTACCAATCTGTGGCCCAGGCGTTGGGGACCACAGTCCTGGAGAGTTTCCCCAATGCTTTCTTTTAGTAGTTTCATAGTTTCAGGTCTTAGATTTAAGTCTTTAATCCATTTTTATTTGATTGTTTGTATATGGCAAGAGAGAGGGGTCTAGTTTCATTTTTCTGTATATGGATATCCAGTTTTCCCAGCACCATTTATTGAAGAGACTGTCCTTTCCCCAATGTATGTTCTTGGCATCTTTGTCAAAAATGAGTTCACCACAGATATGTGGATTTATTTCTGGATTCTCTACTCTGTTCCATTGGTCTATGTGTCTGTTGTTTTTATGCCAATACTATGCTGCTTTGAGTACTATAGCTCTGTAGTACAATTTGAAGTCAAGTAATGTAATTTCTCCAGTTTTGTTCTTTTTTGCTCAGAATGGCTTTGGCTATTTTGGGACTTTAATGGTTACATATAAATTTTAGAATTATTTTTTCTATTTCTGTGAAGAATGTCATTGGTATCCATAATTTTAACGACAATAGGAACTCATCTTTACCTTGGTCTATGCAGTGTAAAACACTTAATGTAGGGGCTGACTCCATTCTAAAGTAAGTTCAATAAGTGTTAGCTACTCTTACTTAATCAGCAGACCCACAATAAGATAGTCCTTTGTTACTGCAAAATTCTTCTTCCCTAATACTTCCTAAAGCCTACAGCTCTAGGTACATATGTGCAGTGCCTAATTATTTGGTCTGTGATGTACAAATGAGCAAAATGTTTCTTAACAAAGATGAATTCATCTGGCCAAATGACCTAAAAATATGTAGAAAAAGTTACAACCAGAATAAATTCTTATCTTCTCCTCACAGACAGAGCACTGGCATCCATTGAGGTAAGATTTGAGGCATTTCTTCATTAGAAATTCAGCAAGATCAACCTTCTCATTATATGGAGCAGCACACTGAGTAATAAGAAATCTGGCGTGGCTACAGTATCTTGCACATAGGCCATGCTCAATAAACATTTATTGAATGACTGTCTTGTTACCAAGATTTTGCAGCAATAAGCCTTAGGGTCTTAGTCTGACCATCTGCTTGAGTGGGATGAATTGTGATGATGATAGTTCACATTGGGTTTGTGTTCACCCACCAACTGCTAAAATTCAAGTAAGAAAGATACAGAGCCTCTGTCGGAAAACAGCATTATCTGAAAATCTATCACTTTTCAAATAAAAGGTGCAGAGATGTGACCGTTTTTGCATTGATGGTTTTAGATGGGACCAACAGCACTTGGAAACATATTGAACAAGCTGTCACAGTTGAACTTCTCCCCTTGGGGAATGCCGACCAAAGTTTAGTGGTCATTTCCCATGGAAAACTATATGCCTTTGGCCAGTTGTGCTAAGATAGCTTCTTGGCAGCCCTTCTGATGTCAGCTAATTTCTTTCCATCAATCCTCACTGCCTGAATGACTTTTCTCTAATTCATATGAAAATACGCAGATGGAAAGCTGTACAACACAGCGCAGGAGTTGCTTTCTTACTCCATGTTTGTGAGCTACCTAGCACTTAGCCACACTTTCCTGCATTCTGCTCTTGCCCCCTCCCACATTCTTCACAGATTTTCCATGTTTTGTGAAAAAAAAGTCAAGAAAAGCAATTTCCTTGAATAAATACTTCCACTTGTTCCACTCCACTTATTCACCCAGAAACACACCTAGGTTGGTTTATTTGTCTGTGTTTGCTTGTTTACTTCCCTTTTCTTGCTGTGGTTCAGTAGTCACTCAAAGGCTTCCCTGAGTGCACTGCTGTTTGTTCCTGGGAGAGCAAGAGCATGTGAAAGACAAAGGACGCTAGTCTGTGGTCCTCTCCCTTCCTAGCGCCTCTTGTCCCCCTCCTCCAATCTCTCATATTGCATCTTTCTTACTTGCAATAGTGGGCCGAACTATTCGAGGAGAGAGAACAGGAGATCTAGGATTGTTTCAATAGATATATTTGTCATTCTTCCTTAATAAATAGAAATTAGCATCTCATAGATGAGTACACAGATGAGCGTGGTACAGCCCAGAACTCACGTGAGCTCATAAGAAAATTCCTCCAACAGAAAGGAAATCGGAGGGTGGAGTGGGGTATGGAAAATAAACCAGCTGGAAAGGTGTGTATCTGTATTATGAAGAGCACAGGAGTTCACATCTTGCACCTGCCAACATGACATAGGCACTTTGTGTCCTCAAACAAGTCTCTTAACTCTCAGAACCCCAGTTTTGTCATTTGTAAAGTTTGGACAGTAAATCTGCTATAACCACCTCACATAGTAGCTATAAGAATCAAGTGAGATTTTTTTTTTTTTAAGTGAGATTTCTAAAGACCTTTGTCAACAGTTAGGTGCTAAAAAAAACAGTCAGTACAGATTTTTATCATTGAAAGAGACACTAAAATTGCTATAGCTACCTGTTATTAAGTAAAGGCATTAAGAAACTTTACAACCAACATCAAGAAAAATAATATGATTAAATTCTCTAACAAATAGTAATTTCATCTTATTCAAATATCCTTCTTCTGAGGTGATCTCAGAAAATATGGAACTATTTGCAGAGATTACTGTGTCCTAACTTCCTTTTTTTGAGGTCAATAAAGGGGAAAAAAAGCTAAGGTCATGGAAAATTTGAGGGCTTGTGTTTGCTAGAATTGGAAAATTTAGTGTATAGGAAAGAATATGGATCTTATCACCATCAGCTGGTGCTGATGGCTCCTGTATTGTGGGCTCATCTTGCTCATGAGCTGCCAGTCACCTCTTCTCATCAGAAGGGCCTCTACCAAGCCAGGTGGGGAGATTGGCTCCTGTCACCAAGAACCAGCAGACGGTGCTGAAGGAAGGATAGAAAACCCTTTCTGTTTTGAGTTCTCTTCTATATTTGCTTGTAATTTGATATTCTCTTTGCTCTTGCCTCATGCCTTCAAATCTCATAGAATCTTTGGATTCTGAGCCTCCAACTTCATCTCATTACTTCTACTATGGAGCGGGGAGAAAGAGTTAGGCATTAGAACCATGACAGGCCTGGGTTCTAGGCCTGACCTTACTGATTCACTTTCCTTGCTCAGAAAAAGAAAACATTAGGTACTCAAAAAATGGCCATTGTTATGATTTATATCATTTCTAAACCCATGCCTGACTTTATCCATTATCTAATGCTCTTCTTGTTTGCTGTCTTTGTGTGCTTGCCTTAAAGACACCCCTTCTTGATGCTGTGTTTTAGTCACAGTCTTTCATCTGACACTGACCCTGGAGTCCCTGCTCTAGCTCTGACAGTATCATGGATTAAAATTTCAGTGTACAAAGATCTATGGTGGGAAGATGCAGTTGAGTAGCAATGTAATTCTCTTCTATTTAGAAATGAAATGACCATCACAGGTATTTTTATGTCCCAGTATTTCTTTTTAGTGAGATTTTTAAAAATTCCTTCAGGACATGTAAGAAAGGAGAAAAAAGAAAATTGAAGTAGAAAACTAAGAATTTATGGTGTTCATTTGTACTAAGAAGGCAAATATCTCTAATTAAGAAGGCAAAAGAGGCTAAATAATAATCTAGCTGGCGTTTATTGAATGCCTACTCTATGCAACACAGTACACCAGGTGCTTTACACAAGTTATCTAGTTTAGTCACTGCAAAAACCCTATGAGTTATTAGCACTGTTATTCTCTTTTTGTAGCTGAAGAGACTTGGACCTAGAAAGATTAATCTAGTTGCCTAAAGTCACGTGATCTGTAAGTGGTAGAGTCAGGATTTGAACTCAGTTTTGCTTTTCATAGTACTGTGCTGAATCTAGAACCTGTCTGCAAGAGTTTCTTCAAAGGCTGTGTCACATCAGAGCCACATATAAGCCCCTGGGCTATTCCATCATAAATCAGAAGATTTAGTCTCAGCTATAAGAATAAGTTATTCTTACAGTAAAAATGTATGATAAGTTAAACAGACCATTAAAAATGACAAAATGAAATAATAATAGCTAATACTTATTGAACACTTGCCATATTCAAGGAAGCATCCTAAATGCTTTATAAGTGTCAATTTATTTTGTCCTCACAACAATCTAATGACGTAGATATATTAATAATTACTGGTATTTTACAGATGAAGAAACTGAGCACAGAGAGTTAATAAACATGACCAAATTCACACAGTTAAGTGGCAGAGTTAGGAATTGAATCTAGGTGATATTGTACCAGAGCCCACATTTTTGCCCTCTGTCCTATACGAACTGCCTATTTAATTTATGCCTGTATTTTAATTTCTTGGAATCTTAACATAAAATACATTATCTTTTAAAGCTCTAGTGGAAAGGCCTACCTCCTAAGCAGCAGGGACCTGCCATTCACCATTCGTGTTCACGATCTGGATGATTCCCTGTTATGGATGCTTTGGAACAAGTATACCCTGTGGACTGCTTCTCCATGGTTATGCTCTGCCCAACGCCAGAGCACTTCACTCTTGCACCATAATGGACTGCCTGTGGCTGACCCTCTTTCTATCTATGGTTAGGTCAGTTCCTGTTACTGTGCTCTCAGGATCCAGCTGTCTGCCCCACCCCTGTGCTTTCCACATCCTTGATCCTCTCCAAGAACTTGCTCCCCTCAGCAGGCCTGTTGAGTCTGAGATCGTGTACTCTAGCTTACCCCACTGCTGTCCTATTAAAAACTACTTTCTGCAGCCACAATATTTCTTTATCCTTTTTATTATGCTTTAGATAACATTTTAAAGCTTCCTGTCCTTTAAGCCATATTATTTTAGATCCTCTAGTGATGGTATTATACCCATATTTTTCTGAACTTTTTGAAACCCACTTTCCTAAGTTCTAGTATGTCTATCCGAATCCATAACGCTCAGCACCTCTCCTTTTCTGACTTAATTGTCTACTTCTTCCTTGTCCCTCAAGCCTTTCCACTCTGCTTTCAGACACTCACAGTCTGCCATTAGGCAAATGCCTTTATTTTCAGCCTCTTCAACCAATTGGAATGGGCCCTTCAGCATTTTGCTCTAATTGAAACCGGGCCGTTCCCGAGGAACCCACTTCCCCTGCAGTTCTCTCAAGTGGTCGTCCCGCAGCCTTCAGACCATTAGACCTGCAAGTGAGGTGTGTACTTCCCTAGCTCCTTAGAGGCCTATGCCATCACTGCCTCCAAATACTTGATTTCATACATCCTGTTTTCCGACTCCTATCCTCTGTATGTCCAGCTTTACTAACCTCTACTCCAAAATGATTTGATCTCAATCAGAACCTCCACTCCATAGACTCTGCCACTTTTTCAATGGTGATCACCCCCCTCGTAATCTTTTCTCTTTCACCTACTTTTATTTGCTTGTCTACATCTGAAATAATCTTGCCTTTCTGTCTTGCTCCTTTCACTTTTCATAATTGCTCTAGCCTTGGTTAAACCCAACCTGTCCAGTTCTCTGTCTACTCCAGTCTTGCTCCCAAGTAGCAAAATGAGGCTGGAGAAACTCTCTTTTTCTCTCTCTCCCCCCAGCCCCGGCCTCCACTGTCTTTTAACTTTATAACTGTAACTTTGACAGATCCTGCATTTCCCAAGTCAAGTCATTGTTTTCTTGTTGGTGCTTGAATGCGCCATTGGCAATTCTCACCAGGCGCCTTTGCCTTTACTGCCGCTCCTCCTTGGCTTCTGTCTTTGCCCCACTTCACTCAAATCATGCCCAGACTTTACTTCTGAGAGGCCTTCCTGCACCACCTTCTGTACTGCAGCACTCTCTGTCACTTTTGGTCCTCCTCAACCTGCTCTAGTAAACCGTTTATCACTTCTTCTTCCTTGATATTATGTCACATATCTATTTGTTTTTTTAATTATTCTTTTCCTTTCTATAAAGGGGAAGATCCTATCTGTCCTGTTCATTGCTCTATACCCAGGGCCTGGAATAGCTCTGCCCAAAGTTTGTGCTTAAAAAGTATCTGTAGGATGAATGAATTACTTTTTTATAGCATTATAAATTCCAAAAGAGAGTAGTCATTCTCATTACTGTTCAGTTCTTTGCTGGTCAGAACCAGACAAGAATATCTGCTGCTTTAATTCTTTTATCCTGAGAGATGAAACTGTCAGTTAGTTAAGTTAGGTAATATCATCAATTTCTACTTGCTTTTAACAGAATGAGATTGCTAATACACATGTAGCTGTTTCCAGATCTGGAATCTGTATTAGGAAAGCATCATCTTTATTTTTTCTCTAGTGGTATGTCTACATGTAGGACTACAGTGTTGTCACCTCATACCTCTCCCTAGTACCTTCAACCATGTATCCATCCTCAAGGTTATTCATTCTACTCTGGTATGTATCTTCTTGCCTTACTGTGATAGGAACCAATATTTATCTTAATAGTATTGATGAAAATGTTTCACCCAAAGAGTTTAGTTTGCTTTGTAGTAGTAGTTTTTATAACCAGTATGACTTGGTTACAAAAATTCTTGTAACTTGCTAATACTTGGAGCATGTATTAGTCTTTAGCACAGTGTCCAAAAACTGCTTTTTAGTTCATCTACTTCTGCCCAGGGGAGTGCTCAATACATAATAAATGGTCAATAAATAATAGTTGCAATTACTGTTATTAGAGAAAAGGCATATAAAATTGCAGTTTCCTGAAAAAGAATATGACTTAGCAAGCAAACAGAAGAAATTGGTATCTTCTCTGCCATCCCTTTTGATACCTTATAGAACCTCTGTGAAATTAACTAATTATCTCATCTTCCACTGTACCTGCATGCAAAATAAGGATAACCTCTTCCTCTGGAAGCCTCATGACTTAGCAAAAAATAAGATACATTGAATCATTTGAATACCAAGTGTGGAGAATAAAATATTGAGTAATGCTTACTCAGTTCTTTAGACTATTGACCTAGCAATGGAGTTAACACTGAGATCGTAATTTTTGCCCTTCTTTGAAAAGAAAAATTACCATCAGAATTGCTAGCCAAGGTAGGAAAATGAAAGAAGTAATTTATGGTCCTGAAGAGCAAGCACTCTTAGGGGAGGATTAGTAACAGCAATAATATGCAGCCTCACAAAACCCTGTGAGAAACAAAAGTATAAATGTCCAATAACCTTATCTATATCACATCATAGTGTATTGGGTCTGGCCAAAGTCACTGCCTTAGCTAACAAGGAAAATTTTTTTGAGAATTATGAATACTGTAGTGGGGCTGGGGTGTGTTTCCCGGATCCCCGCTTCAGGACTGAGTCTTTCATTTTCACAGCTCTGAGCTAAGTCCTCCAGGAATCACCCTCTGCTGAAAGAAGCTGCCTCTCCCAACACAATGCTCTCTTGTTGGAGACAGGCTCCATCCATGCACAGGTTCAAAGGCCTGGCCCCTTGTCTCAATTTGATTTGACTCTAAAGAACCGCCCCACTCAGGCAAAGGTGCTGCATCACAGGTGAACTTCTCCCTCTGTCAAGCTCTGCTTGTGTCACCCCACACAGATGCTGTTCCTGAGGCAACTTCCCAATAAACCTTCTGCACACATGTCTCAGAGTCTCAGAATCTATATCCTAGGGAACCCAGCGTACAACATAAACAATCTCTACATTCTAAAGAACAGTTACAACTATTTCCAATTTTATGAATATCATCAATTGTATAACGATCACAAAATTCCCATAACTAAGTGAATTTTCCCATTGACCTTTGTTTGGGCTGCATTTGCCATATTGTATGATATGTAGCTTGTTTCTCAAATGCAAGTAGCTCGAGTGACCCCCAAACAGGAGAAATATTCTGAAGTATTGGGATTGGTCACAGTTGCAGTATTATACTTCATGGATCATTTCCAAAACAACAGAAAAGGATGGCAAGCCATCAGTATTCCCCAGCCATTCTATTAGAAGTTGGTTTGTGACTAGGGAGACTGTGTTAGTTCTCAAGGGCTGCTGCAACAAATTGCCATGATTTGGTGGCTTGAAACAGCAGTCTGGAGACCAGAAATCTGGAATGAAAGTGTTGATTCCTTCTGAGCCCTGAGCGAGAATTTGTTCCTTGCCTCTCTCCTATTAATAGTTTCTGGTGGTTGCTTCCCTGCTGGTACCTGTATTTGTGGTGTAAATCTTTTAATTAATTGCCATACTTTTAAAAGACAACACAATGAGTCAGATGTTTGCAGTGGGGACCACCCAATGACAGAAGGCTCCTCAAAGGCTTATTCAATTAGATACTTAGTAGGATCAAGAGGGAGTTGGTAAATCAGCATAAGTAAAACCAGGGGAAGGATCATTACAATAGACTCTGACCATTAATTTTTAGTCATACTGAAAAAAGGAGCTTTGGGGGGAAAGAAAACAAATTTGAAGAGAAATTTTATTCACTCTCACATACTTCATTTTCTAAAGCAAGTTCTGATGAGGTAGCCGTGTTCACACAATCAAATCACTTGAGGAAAAGACCAAAGAGGATGCTACGCAAATATACTTAGTTTGACCACACCAAGAACTCCATATACCTCAGGTCATGAGCAGAGATCACAAGTTCTGTCTTCTGGGTTCCAGAGAGCTTAGGAATGACCTGGATACCTGTGGGAAGATGCCATGGTCCTACTAAAAGCATCCTCTGCCCACTATCTTTCTTTTCATTTTTCCCTCTTATTCCACATGATCGTAAAAATAAGGAAATTTTAATTTAGCAAATAATGGAGAGGGAGCTACTGGGATAAGAGCCTTCCAAGGTGACACAGAAACACAAAAGAACACACTTAGGAGTCATTTCTAAGCATATCTATTCATAAAATACTTTTCTCTTTGCCATGTATACAGAAAGGTTGCGAGTGAATGTTTGTCTTTTAAAATGGCTTTTGCCTCTGAACTTTGTACCACTTGCATTAGTCAATTATCATCTTCTCTACAATAGCCTAATGTCTGAACTTGGAACTCGTTGCAACTTTAATGCACAGACTCTAAAATGCTCGTCTCATACTTTGGGACCAAGTCTGAGAGAATGAAATCACCCAGGGGAGAAAGATAAGAAAAGATCTTGACATAAACCTCCCCTCTCCACCATGGAGTGCCAAAACAAAGTTGGAGAAAGGGAGAAGATAACTATTAATTTTGAACCATGTAAGATTGCTGGTATCCACTTGGTTTTGACTAAGGAAAAAATGCATTTTCAAATGATTTGACTTAATATAAAATTGTAAGCAACTACTTTTTGCTAGGCATTATGCTGAGTGCCTTATTCATATATTATTCTTTATGATCCTCAGTGTAACCTTGCAAGATAAGTATTATAATCTTTATTTTGCATATCGAGAAGCTGTGGCACAGAAAAGTTCAATAACTTGTCCAAGAGCCCATAATATTTGAACTTAAGTCTGCTTCATGTCCAGTGAAGTCATTTGAGTCTGATGAAGTATTTCTAGGTGTTATAGTAAGATTATTTCCAAACTCTATTATCAAAATTCTTGAAATTGGAAAGGCTACTCTGCCCACAAACTTCAAGGGACCTAGGAGGATTGTATGGTTCATGTGATTGGTAATGTAGAAATTAGGCAATACTTTGAATGATGCTGACGGATCCCAAGCACACCAACAGCAACAGGGAAGAAGACAGTGAGGAAAAGAAGAAAAACTCTTGAGAAGTTCACTTCAATCTTTGCATCATCGATGGGTTTTTCAGAAAAGCAGGCATTTTAACCACTGGCAGCTGCATAATTTTTCGATTGCATTTATATTAAGAAACAAATAAGCAACAAGCAAGCTGGCATTGGTTGCTTCTGAGACAGTGGAGAAGGGAGGGAAGAAAGGAAATCCCTAGGGCTACAGCTGTAGGATACTTACATGTACATGTGCAACTCCACGTATCTTTAGCGTACTGTGAAAAGTGATATTCATAATGTTGATCCTGGAACTTCAAGATGATATTACATTATGTTTAACATATTATAGTCTGGAAAAATATATTTCAGTGATTTCACAGTCATTTTTTAAATACCCTAAAATAGCAAAGTCTTAGTTTTTGTAGGGTTAATGTTCAGCTTTCTGGGAAAATTGTGTAATCTAGAATGATTCATTCTCTCAGAGATCCAGGTAGGTTTTACTATATGGTCATTACATACATGTTTTTGTAAAAAGTCAAATATCTCTTTCATTCAGAGTTTTATCCATGTTTTTTTCTTTTACCTAGAATAGGTTACAATTGGTATAATAATCATAGCAGAAAGTCATTTATTATGTTGGATCTATTAACATTTGATTCCTCATTATGAATATTGCCAAATCTGCACTTTCATTTTTTCTGCTGACAGTTAACTTTCCCAGTGCTTCTTGATTTACTTTTATGATAGAAGTTTTAGAAATAAATGTTTTAATCTAATGTCCTCTGAGTATAACAGATTTGACCAATAGTTTAATAAAAGACTACTATGAGTTCCTAAAAAAAAATTCCCAAGTATTTATTTGAGATGGTGTGCACCATGTCTTGGTGAAGGTTGCATGGAGACCCACTCTGTGCTGCACTTGCAAAGTCCCATCTGAGCATCTCAGCAAGACATTTTAAGCAGATAGTGATAATCCCTGTCATGGCTGGGAAGTGTGCAGGTGTGATGAGGAGCCTGGATTTTTTGGAGGGCAGCAGTCTTCCTTTCTGGCCCCTTCTCATTCCTCTCTACTGAACACTTCCTAGGCTCTATCCTCAATGAACTTCTAGCAATTTCTCAAACAAGCCATATGCCTTTACATCTCTGCCTTCATGCTCTTCCTTCTGCCAAAAATCATCCTTCTTCATTCACCTGGGGAACTCCTAGTTGTCTTCCACATGCTAAAGTCCTTCTCCAGAACATCTCATACCCTCTCCCACCTCCCCACCCATACCTCCAGGGCTCTGTGTATAACTCTGCCAGAGCCAATGAGTCAGAGTTGCAGTCAGCTTGGAAGTATGCTCTACTGGAGGGGGAACTGTGCTTTATGTAGTACTCTACCACTGCAAGTTAGCACATTTCCCTTTTAAATAGAATTGATCTATCAGCTATGTTCTTATGGTGACATTTTGCATTAATGACATAATGTGTTTTGGAATGGACCAGCCTGGGAAGTAATACCAGGATCTTGTTTTTTTTTTTTTTACTTTCCTGCTGGTTTACATCTATCTGTTCTAGACTGAGGTGCTGTTTATAACTTTCTGAGATTTACCTTGTACACAATTTGGAAAAGAAAAAACAAATACCCATTTATTCATTAAATATTTATTGAACACCTCAGTCTTATGTACCAGAAAAAGTCTATTCTATGCAGCATATAATGTTCACAGTCAGATCAGACTCCTTCATAAAAGCAGGGAACAAAAATAGGAAAAACAGGCAGATACTCGTGGCAGCGTTGATGTGACAAGTGTAGGAAGTATGACATTGGGATCAGATTTTCCGCATCCTATAAGCCTTCAAAAAAATTCTCTCCTGGAGTCTGAATTTCTTAATTAATTTATTTCAAGCCATTAACAGAGATTTTAAAAATATGGTCTCTGCCCTTAAATGGCTTACTTTTGAGTTGAGCATGTTCTTCAGATGGAACAGAGAGCAATTACAAAGCAAAGTGAAAACTGGGCAGAACGGCATAATAATGGCTGACTGTTACCACAAGTACTTACTGTGACTATGCTTCATGTGTATATTAACTCCTTTAATCTTCATATCAACACTATGAGTAAGTTATTTTTAGCTCCATTTTATCGATGAGGAACTTTAGGCACAGGGAGGTTAAGTGATTTGACCAGAGCTCATAGTTGGATGAGAGAGCAGGGCCTTGAACCCAGGCAGCTAAGTGCTAAAGTTTCTTCATTTAACCACTACATTATATTTCCTCTCAATAGTTACAAAAAGAAAAATGATTTCCTCCTAATTATTGAGATAGAGTAGAGCAAAGAGATCTTACAGTGGCCTAGGATGACCTGGCATGGCTTTTTGTAGTGTCTGGCATGAATGATAGATGTTGGCAAGTAGTCTAGGTGGATGGAACGCCCTGAACAAAAGCTGCAAAGCTCAAGTCTGGGCAGGAGCAAGATGGGAAGTCAATTGATTTGGTGATCTGTCTCTCAGACTGATCTGTACTTTTCAAGGCTGGAAGGATGGTCTCAATTTGGAAATTCATACATGAAATACAGTGGTGAGGTTGCTTTCTACACCGAGCTATGAAGAAAAGCACAGGTTGTTAAAAGTCTAATTAAGGCAATTATTTAATACATAATCTATTTCAGATTTTTGGATAATACTATTAGGACTCAGTTTTTAAAGATAATCTGTTCAAATTCATATTCTATTAACATTCCTTATCTATTAACACACTCAGGGCAAAGCATGATTATATAGTATCTTAAAAAGCAATAATGTTGTCCCATTTTACTTGCTGGGACCTAGACACCTGGGGATAAATAGGTAGTAAAACTGCTGCTGTCACGATCCAGCCTGTTCACTTCCCAAGTCATTTCCACACAATTAAAATAACAGCAAAACTCAATTAAACTAATGTTACACTATAGATATAAACCTTGATGGGTATATATGAGGGTGTGTTTGTGTGCATGTGCATGTGTGTAGTGAGAAATTTTGAACAGTGATTGAACATGGAGGCATTTCAACTGAGAAAAAATATTTAGTACAATATGCAAATGAAGTTTGCAATTGGAATACCTTTGGAAACTCAGGAGCAGCATACCGATTCTGTGAATATTATGTTTTATTCCTTTACCTAGTCCCACATGTAATACTTCATTCTCTTTGAATTGGCTTCTAATGCAGTTTAACCCCGCTTTTGAGGGTGTCCATCAGCTTAATTTCTTTTATTAATATGAATTCTTCTCCTTCCTACTGAGTAAAGCCAGCTAATGTGTTTTTCCCTTTTGTCATTTCATGCAAAGCAAACAGTAAATAAGGAAAGAATGTGATTTTTCACTTTCATTTTTACCCAAGTCTAAACAATGAAATCAGAGAATCTGCTTTTGAGATCTGGAATTCTGATACTTGGTGATCCTATGGAATCAACACACTTGATTAGCTGTGAGCCAAGCCATCAGGCTTATTTAATTCAATGCTCAGTAAATTAATTCTATTTTACTAATGTGACTAAAAACTAAATTTCATATCAATATAAACATTCATAAACTGCAAATACCAAGTTGTGCAAGCTGTTGAAAAAGATTCATTTTTATTTATAGATGGATTCTGATAAGAATAGCATTAAAAGTATTTTAGTAGGGAAATGTTAGCGTGATTAATGTGTAGTTGTTTGCATTTTTAATATTTCACTCATATATCAGACTAGTATTTGTGCATACTGTCAGACTTTATTCTGTTCCTGTCAAAACACTTATTACTGCTGACAGGTATAACATATCCACATTAATCCTTAATTCCTTGATTCAATTTTCTAATTGCTTTTTTGGCATGCGATGGTGGCCATTTAGTCTTATGTGATGTATTCATCATATGGTATAATAATGTACTTTAAAAATTAGATGTGTCATTTAAAGTAACTGAGCAGGAAAAAAAATTACTAAGGATTGGAAATTTTAAATTTCACCATACTTAGACAAAGTGTTAGATATTGTTATGTCACAGGATCTAGAGGTTACCCATAAATCATAGTCACAGAATGTTAAAGAGGATAGGGACCCTAAAAGTCATCCAACCTACCTGTTCATTTTCCAGTTGGGGAAACTGACTTAGTAACAAGCCCAGGATCACACAGCTAGATGGTGGTAGAGCTAGCCCTAGGACTCATGTGTTCTGAAGACTGATCAGAAATGGTGCATAATTTATGTGTATAATTGTTATAACTGATATCCTAAATTGATTTTCGCTACCAATGGCTGAGCTGAGAGAATGAGAGACTCCTTAAGTTCTTAAGCTATATTTTAAGTAATATTGTATTGTGATTAAGAACCTATATTCTAGAATCAGATTTGAGTTCCAATTTAGGATCTTTCCCTCACTAGTTGTGTTACCTTGAGAATATCATCTAACTTCTCTGAATTTCAATTTCTTCATCTGTATAAAATGGAAAATAGCAGTGTCCTACTAATAAGGTTACTGTATAGATTATATACAATAGTGCATGTAAAATGCTTAGCATGGCACTTGGCACCTAATAATACTCAATAAATGTTAACAATTATTTTTGGTGTTTTATTACTCCTTTAATATCTATAATTTGAATGGCAACTGAGTCATGCCTTACAAGTTATCCCACCATGTGACCTCTGTGACAATTTCATTTATTCATTCATTCACTCTTAAACTTATCACTACCACATGTAGTACACAAGACAAAGAAGAATCTATCATGATACTCTCCTTGGAGGAGTAGGGACATACAACATGTACATCAATACCTGTAATAAAAGATTGGGAGACATTAAGTCCTAGAAAAGTGACACAGGCACCATACTAGGACATTTCAAGAGAGGAAATAAGTACAGAGTCTACAGCGATGACTAAGAAACTGGACCTGCTCTCAAGGAGCTTGATCCAACTGGGAGACAGGACATTTACCCAACTGTCATTCATGGTAAAAAAAAAAAAAGGGGGGGCCAGAAGAGGTAAGATTAAAGAACTAAAGAGAGAGAGACTATGCAGTGACATTTGAGTTGGCTTTGAGGAACACATAAGATCAGGAACATTAGAGACCTGTGGGAAGAATCTCCTCCTAGACAGTAGGAGGATTATGAGTGAAGAAGGTACAGATTCTGAAAACCCTGGGCACAGCTGTTGAACAGCGAGCACTTACATTGATTAAAATAAGGAATTTGTGCTGAAGAAAAGATGAGATTAGGTGACTGGGTAGACACAAGAGCCTGGCTGGTGAACCTGGAATGCCATTTTGTACTCCAGTACACAGAGATCACAAAGTAGTGTCCTTCAAGCCTGTTTTGACCCATGAAAATGTCCTTTGGGTCAGCAAACATTTTAAAAGTTAAAGAAGTCATGTACTTTCCAGTTAGTGCTCACGTATTCTAAAAGGTAAGTCGGTCTTCTTAATTATTATAGGCAGTATAGCATAGTGTTAAGCATATAAGCTCAGAAGATAGACCACATTGGCCCCAATCCTGGTTTTGCCACCTATTAGGTCTGCAGCTTTAGTTATGCTACCTAAACTCTTTAAGCTTGAGTTTCATCATCTGTGAAATGGAAATGGTCTCTACCTCGTGGGGTAGGATTAAACCATGTAAGCATTTAGCATAGTACCAGGCATATGTAAGCACTTACTAAATGTTAGTTATTAAGTCACCCACATGGGCCTTGAAGGAATTTGAGTTTGCATTCCTTACTTTGGAACCACTAAAAAAGTTTTTGAGAAAAGATGTAACTTTTTTTTTATCTTTTGAGTTCTTGAGTGTTAAACTAAACTGCACTTACATTGTAATGACTAGTCCAAGAACATCCAATGATTCTGTTATATCCTTAGCTGCTGGGGATAGGGATTCTGGTGTTGGGCCTCACTGTGATTCCTAGAAGTAAATCACTCACTCACTCACTCACTGTCCCTTGAGGAGGGCCAGCGGAGAAAGAACAAGTAGCCAGCTTTACCCATTGGTGTTTTCCAAACACGCAGTGATTCATGTAGCAGCAGTTTCCCAGGATACACACTGGACTCAAATGGTGGCCTCCTTTCAGAACATATTATTATGAGTTTTAAGAACTGTAATTTAAGAATCCTTATGATTCCAGAAGCTTCTCTGGTAACTTGTTTGTCTTTAATAGCTGAAAAATGAAAAAGGTTTAATGTAGAATTTCTGCCCCTAAAACAACAACTTGAAAATAAGAGTACAACAGTTTGGAAAACATCAGAGTGAACAAAATGAGTCAGCTGTAAAAGTGCTGTGTGCCTAATGCACAAGGACTGCTAATTAAATAGCTGTCAGTGATGTTTTCTGGCACAGTCTAACACCAGCTTCTCGCAGTACAACAAATATGAAAATGCCTAGAAGTAAATAACAGTTGCTGAGTGCTGCGGGCAAACGAACCCATGCCTTATCTCTTTCAAAGGCAGCCATGGAAAACGCATGATAAATGGCATAGCTCAGTGAACATGTTATGTCATTGTGAAATGATTTTGATTCATGGTTATGTATTTATCACTAAACAATTGACAGACTTCAAGGTATCAGAAATATCATCATTTGTGGGGTTTTGCTATTTTCTGTTGCAAAATTCAAGTACTGCAAAGTGGAGTATTTTTGCATTTAAAAGTCTGTATCGAAAGTGATATTTGCCACAAACTCTTCGGAAATAATTTTTAAATTACATGAATACCTTCCAGAAATATCAAAGAACTGTGCTAGAAACTAATATTTTAAATATAATGAATAATTCGTATTTTACTAATATCCTTTTATGAAAATTCTTATAGCTGAAAATAGACTAATTTGATTTCAAAATAGAATTATAATCTCCTTTTGTATAGCTTATCAATATACAGAAATTTCAGAATATTTTCTTTACAATAGCAGTAGAATTAAGAGTAAGAGAATTATTTTAAGGAAGATTTTACATAGGTACCTTTTATGCAGGCATAATTCATTTTCCGTGATCAAGATATTGTTCTATTACACTGTCCTTACCTGTTGCTGAGTCTCTGAAATTTAAAGTGTTAAAATAATTAGGTCTTATGCCACCTGAAATTTAGTTATTTTTTACTAATTTTTCTCTCTATTGATGCTTATGATGTTTAAACGCCAGCATTTGATGTATAAAATATTTTCTGCTAGTGTTAAAAGCAGCAGAAAAGTAGCCTGGCAAAATGATCAACTGATACGCTACTGAATCATTTTTTTTTTCTCTAAATCCCTTAAACCAAGAATCACTGTTTCTCAACTATTTTTTGTAATTATACAATTCTGCTTTTCTAATTTTTGCAATCAAGTTTTTTTAAAGTGCCTTTGGATATTCTGAATGGTGCCAGGTATTGCATAGGGAGCTTAAAAATAAAACAACAACAGAAAAAACCCTTGCCGGTTGAGAGCAATGACCAATTATTTCTTAGGTAAAGTGAAAGGGATTTTGGTATTTCCAATACATCACTATCATTTAAGCCTTAAATTCATTTTATGTTCTCTCAGTATATTTTAACCAATTGACCTTTACATATAGTTTGCATTTATTAAATTAAAATAAATTTTAGTAGCCTAGAAATATGGTTTGAAATATTCATAGTATTTTTCTTTTAGCCTTGGAATATGACAAGCCTATTCTCTAAATATTTACATCACTGGAGAATATCTATGTACTTATGCTGATTTTGACTTAACATTTTCAAAAATAATTCAGTTAAATTAAATGTAAGCTTTAAAGTGTAAAACCATAGATCATGTAACTTGATACAAGTATTGCAACATGGCTTACAGCATTTTCTTAGAACATTTTTATGCCCTTTGCTTCTACCACTATGGCCGCTTTCACCTTTATATTGAATGCTCCCAAAATGTATCTATATAAGGATAATTTTAAAACGTGAGATTTATGTCGCTATAAAGGAGAAATCCTTTATAACCACATAAAACCGTTGTCACCAGAAATTTCAGTCGAAGTTTCACATGAAAGGGGACATATTTTATCTTTAATGCCTCATTAAACTTTCTGGAAACGGCAATATTCTGGAATATTCTAAGTGAATGACTACATATGTCTATATTTCTTCTGAAAAGTTTAAATATCATCAGTGAAAAGAAAACTGAACAAACCATTTGTTCTAATAATTAAAGCCATAGTACTTTTACTTCTGTTTAATTTTACCTTTATGCAGAGATGTTGCTTTGATATATCAACCATGTCTCATCTGTAGTTCTTTCAATGATATAGCCAAAACCAATATTCCTCGGCTAAAATGATAGCCTCAATGTTTCAAAGGTCACATTGTCTTTAAGCTCAAATTCTATGTGTGTGTTTGTGTGGTCATATGTGTGTGCATGGGTTGTGAGTTGTGCACACATGTGTGTTTGTGCATGTGTTTTTGTCTGCATGTGTGGAGGTGCATGTTTGTACATGCACATATATCATAAGTTGCATTGTGTGGTTAAGAACGTGGACTCAGGAGGCAGCCTGCCTGAGTTTAAATGCCAGCCCTGCTACTTCTTCCTAGCTATGTGAACTTGCGCAAGCTTTATTAACCTCTTGCTTCAGTGTTCTCATCTTACAGGGTTATTGTAAGATTTAAATAAGTGAATATACGTAAAGCACTTCAAATACCTAAAATATGAGCAATTACTATTACTATTACATATTCATTTACTCTATTTTATTCCTAAAGAGATATTATTTATAGAAGTGCATTGGTGGATGATTATTAAACATGTATTTCACTATAGGGATATTTAAGATATGCCAACATGATCTCACTTATACACACGGATTCTAAAAAAAAATTGAATACATGGAAATAGTAGACTGGTGGTCACCACAGGCAGGGAGGGGGAGGAAATGGGGAGATGAAGGTCAAAGGGTACAAACTTGCAGTTATGTAGGATGATTGAGGCTAGAGATCTAATGTATAGCATGAGGACTATAGTTAATAATATTGTATTATATACTGAAAGTTTGCAAAAAGAGTAGATTTTAAGTGCTTTTACCACAACAAAAAAAGATAACTATATCAGGTGTTGGATATATTAATTTGCTTGACTGTAGTAATCATTTTACTATATATGTATATCAAAACATCATGTTGTACACTTTAAATATAGATCATAATAAATTTAAACAATTAAAAAATAAAGATATGCCAACAGAATATTTTGAATTTCAGTCACTTAAATAAAGCATGTTATGTAGTACATCATTGGTGAGAAGAAACAATTGGGAAAAAGCAACAAAAGTTGTATAACTTTGTGGCTTACAAGCTGCTCATCAAATATAGTGAAATTCATTCATTTATTTAAATGTAGTCTGGTTGCACGTCTATATCGCGCCAGGAGTTAGTGTTAAAATGACACATGGTGTGTTTCCAATAACTAGAAATGTAGTTTTGCTGACTGAGGATAGATAAGGTGAATAGCAAAATAGCAATGTCACGTGAATTATGCAAACTTAAATGAGTTTTGTTTTTCAGGGGGCGCCCAAACCAATAGCCATCGAACCATGTGCTGGGAACAGAGCTGCTGTTCTGACTGTGTTTCTTTGTCTACCACGAGGATCATCAGGTGCCCCTCCCCCCGGGCAGTCAGGTATGGCGAATGAGGAGCTGTCAGCAGTTAAATAAAACTTTTAGACTGAAAAGAAAAAATATTATCAAATAGCACAGGAGGGACTTTTATAAAATTGTAATTTAGAGCATGGGAAAATCTTATTAGAATACAAACTTTTACCCAAATATATAGATATCTGCATTGCTATAAATTCAGATTTGCTAGTATTTCTCAGATAAACACATGTTGAATGTGTGTGTATTTGCATATAATATACACATGTATGTATATTCCCGTACATACACCAATTTATTGTTGAAATTACAGTGAGAAATCTCACTAGCAGGGCAACTGCGTTCTTGACCCGCTGGGCAGCTGCCTTTCTCTCAGTAGGTGTGTCATATAGGAAACCAGATTATACATATGATTACAAGTTTGCTTTGTGAATATGGAGCCAAACTAGAGCACTTACTTGTATGTTTGGAATGTTAAATGGCAGCAGAAGATAGTCACCTGATGCAACCATCTCAGTAGATTTAAGGTATGTCCCTGCCACCAGCACCAGACAGGTGCAGTTCATGGGCTGAGGAACCCTCTCTCTTAGATGGGCTCAACCAGCCTCTCTTTTACTGCTCCTTTTCCTACATGACAAACATGTTTTGGATTTGGGAGTAATTATGTTTGCTCTTAGAGGTCGTCTCATTGCTGTGATGTTGTCCACATTCTAAATATTTTCAATGTTGAGCAAAACTTTTACTTAAATCACAAACCACATTTATTTCTCTCTTTTTTATATATCCTATTCTATCTATTTACAATTTCTAATTTTTCTGTCTGATTGTTCTCTCTATCCAACCTTTAGTAGAAAGGTTGCTTGTTGAGGACAAGGGTGATATCAAGTCTGTCTTTCTCTTCAATTCCTCTTAAAATAAAGCGCCACAGATCCGACAAGTTCTCAGTACCGGTAATTGACGATAAACTCGCCTCCCTGCTTATTTTATATTTTCTTGCTTCCCTAGTTGGCTTTGAACTTGCTGCTCACTTTCTTGATTTGTGTCCAATCAGACACAAAAAATGGAAAACACATGACCTCATATCTTGTAAGCGTTCGATATTCATGTAACAGAATTTTTCCCCTATATGGGAGTTTCTGTCACCTTCAGACTCATCATTCATAGGACCTGATGATATCTTGTTGCAGGAATTTTTATTCAAAGTTCATTGTAATGTTTATTCAAAGAAATAAACATTCTCTGTACCTTCTTATACATTGAGTGAATGTCTCACTCTTCTTTCAGCATCGCCAAGGTAAATGGGATGCAGTAAGTAGAATAGTTTGGCACTCGTCAGATAAGATGGATAATTATAGGTACTGTGCTCAGCTAATGGAAGTATTGTTTTAAAGCTGGGATGATGTCCAAAACAAACACTTCACTAATGAAAACAAGTCCATGTGATACACACCAAGGTTCTTCTCAATCCTTGACAAGATGACGTATTGATGGGCAGAATGAAGGCAACTGCCAATACTCTGTCCCTTTAACCTTTGAAATCCTTTCTGGCTGATCTGAAAAAGCCAAGTAGCAGTGTGGCAGCATTACCTCGGCTGTGTTTTCTCAGAGCTGTATTGTTATTACTAACGCTAATGCTATCTTAGATATTCATAGTGCTCTACTCTTTATAAACTGTTTCCCTATTTCTCACATTTGATCCTCAGGACAAGGTTGTGAAACAGGTGTTATAAAGCTCACTTTATAAATGAGATGAGTGAGGCATATAAAGCACTATATTTCTACACTCAAGGAGTAACTGGGGAGGGGGATCCTAGAGTGTAGGGCAAAAGAACAGAAAATATGTATCACTAGCATTCCAGGTAAGTTTTCCTGAGAGAGCTTATTTCTTTATAACCAACAGCACATGTCTTCACAAAGCCAAGCATTTGGATGAGTACTAAAAATGTCTACAGGGTTGATATAGGTAGACAAAACATTGAAATAGCTTACCATACATTTTACAGAGCCTGAAGACTAAACTCTGATGAGTATCTGTGTGCATAATTCAAGATGAGCTTGTTCTTTGTTTTCAAAAAATCTATTAATTTTTTTCAGCTATTGTTACAGGAGTAAGAAGCCTGTTTGATTCTACTCCTTCCATACACAGTATTGTCTGCTCCCTGCATGTACTTTGAAATGTATCAAGGACGTAATGATATGTTGATAGAAGAATAGTAAGATGAGCAGATGGACAGATGATGTCAGAAAGCAAGTAAAGGAAAATGTTAATGGTAGAATCTAGGTGGTGAGAATACTGGTGTTCATTATGAAATCCTTTGAACTTTGCAGGGTTTAAATTTTTAATAATAAAATGTTGGGAAACAATAAAACGAAAAGCTCTTGACTTCACTGCGAAAAAGAAAAAAAGTATCTGTAGAGAGAAATTTTCTAATGTTATCATCTAGGTTTTCCCTCAACAAGGCAAATACTGACACCAATATACAAATAAAATTACTATTTTTTCACTCTTCATCAAAACATTTGGTGTGTGCACAGCCAATTAAAATTTAACATAGTATCCTCCAGTGTTTGAGAGGAAATACATTCCAATGATTATTTGGGAACCAGTCAGTGCCTTGGGAGGGAAATACTGACATTGGTTGTGTCATTGCCAGAGTGGCTTACCTTTACAGAAAGTACATATATATACTTGTGCTTATCACAGTGCTCTCCAAATAGAAAGAAGTTCATAAATGCTTTTGGCGATATTGATGATGATAATCGGAGACCTGGGAAATATGACCTTGAACAGCTACTTCCATCTTTGAGCCTTAGTTAACTTTAATAAAATGAGCAAATGGACTAGAATTCATTCATTGTTTCCCAGATTCCTCTCCTAGGAGCCCTATGTCTCATGGAGCCCCCTCCAGGATTTGGTGCAGGGTGGGAGGTTGGGGTAGTTGAGGAGGACCTGGAGGAGGAGCTTCATGGGCAGACTCCTGAGCTCACCTCCACCGTGTGAATGACAGGGCACCAGGAGTCTTCTCTTGGCTCTTGGGCTATTTATGGCTCCAAATGTTAATGTTATCTGTGCAGTGATTAAATTAGCACTTATTATTAGATGAGAAGTCCTCTTGCAATACTTTGTATAATATCAAAATTTTTTTATCTGGCTCTTTTTTGAAATGTAGCTTCCTGAATGTCAATGTCATCTGCACTCTTCACTGGCATGAATAAAAGCACTTAAGAGAAGGATGAGTTTGGGGATGTGGGGACGGCAGAAGCATCTTATATGAGCATGGTGGTTTTCTCTCAGAAACTGAATGTCAACACTAAAAAATGATTCAGAAATGTGCAGGTGCTAGTTTGGCCGTCTCTTTTCAGTAGTAGCTAGTGATTTTTTTTAAAAATTTAAGAAATGGCATTGTCTTTGGATTTTATTCTCTTTCTACTAGCAACTGCTTCAGTAATATTTAGCAAGAAATGATTATACCTGGCCCTTTCAGTGTCTGTCTGAAATGTGTGAACTCCCTTCCTTATGGCTCTCTTCTTATCAGAGGTTGTAAGAAAAACTGCAGATTCATCCCTTAGATTACCCGTGCACTAACCTTTTTTGGTTTTTAATATGATGACCTTAGATGCTTGTGGCAATTATCCCTGTAGGTGGCTTAGAATAGTAAGGCAAAAGATATTAAATGGCTTTTTAGCATTCCTAGAGCTGGACAAATTAGGTTCTCTGCTCCCCAACCCGGTAAACCTGCTGCTTCACTGCTGTATTTTCTGTAAGCAACCACTGCCAACCATGCCAGACTTGCTTGGGTTAATGTGGGATTTATGCTGTTGTTTACGCAAATGTTCACTGTGCAGCCTCTTTCTCTTCTGACCTCAAAGTGGTTGAAAGATTGACATCCCCATGAAAGCAGGACACATTAAGTATCTCTACTGCATGACACTAAACAACCAGGCATGTCTCCAATCACCCTGGACAGCATGGTCCCCAAGTGTTTTAGAGTCACATTAAGATGAAATG
Source organism: Lepilemur ruficaudatus (assembly GCA_963574885.1). Taxonomy (NCBI): domain Eukaryota; kingdom Metazoa; phylum Chordata; class Mammalia; order Primates; family Lepilemuridae; genus Lepilemur; species Lepilemur ruficaudatus. Next base: position 83,005 of record CAUYRT010056622.1, read on the forward strand.
TGGACAAAGTAAACAGAGCTCCTCAAAAGCATAAATTGAAAATGATAATGATTGCTGTCACTTTATGATGGAAGATTATGGATTTCATAGTTTATGGATTCTTCCTAATGAGAAGCAGATTAACTTTTATCACTGGATTAAAAAATCCCAGTGGCCCAAATATCCACTGCTGAAAAGAAGCTGTGTGCTTCAACTAAAAGTAGAATTTTGCCATGATCCTGCCTCATATATGATTGACTCTAACATAATCAAAAACAATACTACTGGAAAGTCAAAGGTTTTGGAATTTTCTACATTAGCATTAGAAGTTTGGGCAGGATGATCAGATTATTTTGAATAATCTAGAAATACTATACAATGTTTAAAATAATAGTTTTCCCACAGTGTTATGGATGCCTTTCCTCTTTATAATGACAAAAAGAGGACTTTGCATTAATTAAATGAAAAGAGTAAGGGAAAGAGAAACAGGAATTCTGGGCATTGTATTAGGTGCTTTATAGGTATTCATTGGTTTAACTCTCTTAATGACTCTATGGAGATGATTATCCCACTCTTACTGATTAAAAAACTGCAACTGTAGAGAGATTAAATGACTAATTGACTTAAATGATCAATGCACTGAATGCAATAAGTGCAGAAAGCAACAGAATTCACGCCCAGGGCCACTGGATCCTCAGCCTGTGTGACTCTCCCTCATCACAGTGCATCTATGGATAAAGATACAGGGTATCCCAGTAAGCTCTTATTCCTAAAAAAGCTTTAAATCCAGGGTCAAAGAGAGTCTCTGCTAAGCACGGGCTTAAGAGGGCAAGGAGAATTTTGTTAATATCTTTCCTGGTAACTTCAGAAATTTGGTAAAACGCAACTATGTGCATGCCGTGACACATATGTAATGACAGTATGACTCAGTGTATGCAATAGGAACAAGGGGCATGTAGTCATAGGGAAGGAACTTAAGCTGTTACATGTGAGCTATGGACTTGGAGGCACAAGTTCTGAGATCTACACTCAGCTCTGCCACTAACTGGCTGTGTGACCATGGCAAGTGTTTTAGTCTCTGGGTCCTATTTTCTCACATAAAAATGATTGGATTGGGTTAGATTCCTGGGATGCATTTCACTCTAATCCCGCTATACAGTTCTACTACAAATTATGCTAAATCATACCAGTTTGGGGTGGGGAGAGCAGTAACTTGCTACTAACTGGTACATTAACTTATCTTCCCAGCTGCTCAGGAGCATCTGGCAAATTTTATTTTCATATGTATTGCTTGTTAGTGACTAAAAAATAATTAGCATCACTCCTTAAATTAAAAAAAATTCTTAATAATTGTGTTAATGAAATCCAATTTCCAGTCTTCTTAGCATGTTTGAAAGCTGTAGATGGTTCGTAGTGCCCCTATTTTAGAAGTGAATAAAAGGAATCTCATACACCAATGAGAGGAAGAACGTTTCTCAGGATCTCAGAGATGGTTTGGGAACAGATTTCAGGTCTGCTGCCTCACAGTATAGTACTTTTTCCTCTGAAGCCAATTTTTTTAAAGGAAATTTCCATTTTCCAGAAGCCTCTGGAGTTTCCATCCCTACGGACTCTTAGGTTTTCCTTTCATAACTCTGCCACTGTATCTTCACACTTATAGAAACACATCTGGTGATACAATCTTAGCACCTTCTGTGTAAGAGGTGGCTGCAATAAGAAATATAACCACTGAATTGTATCAAAACTTCATTATAAAAATCTGGCATGTTTTAGTTACCCTTTAACCCCAAATCCAAATATGGCTTACAGCAATATATGTGTCTTGATAAAGAAGAAAGAAAAAGTGGGCACTTCATGGTAAAACAAACTACAAAATTAGGCAGAGCACCCAGGAAACAACAGAGATAAAAACAAATGTCTGAGATTATTTTTAATAAATATGACTGTGTCAAAAAATACCTGACATTAAAAAGATCCTAAAATCAACAATAGGAAATAATTGTCTTTCATCCAAAATATAGTTATTATGAAGCCTCATTTGCTACCTTTATTCATTTAAGAAATGTTTAAGTGTCTGCTACATGCCAGCACTGGATATATGGGAGTGAACAAAACAATTCCTGTCCTCATAGAGGTTACAGCGTATGTGGAGATAAACACGAAGCAAATAATCATACAATAAACCCATAATTACAAACTGTGGTTAAGTGCTATGAACAAAGAACAGAGAGGTAAAATAAAACAGAGATACAATTGCTAAGCTTAATATCTTTGTACAGTAGAGACAGAGTGACAAACATCGTCACTAAAATGCCCTTTCCTCAGCTCTCACTTGCCTTCCTGTCTTTGTGGTATTTTACTGTTGCGTATTCCCCACTTCACCTCCCCATTTTCTGGAGACTTTCCCTCCCCGGGTGTTTTGCGCCTTGATCCATCTCAGGTACCGCTTAGGATTCAGAGGCAGGGGCTGGGGAGCACCTCCCCTCTGCGCACGGTGGGCTTCGTCTGCCCGCGGAGGCAAGCTGGCCTGCCCGCAGGCTTCAACCTTGCCCGGCCTCACCCAGCCTCTCACACCCTCCCCGCTCACATAGGGAAGCTTCTCTGCCGCCGACTCCCAGTCCGTGGGTCTTCACACAAGGCCACCCGGCTGCCGAAGGGCAGCATCTCAGTCTGGGTTTGCTGCTGTTGAGATATAAAGTCACCCTTCCTTCCCTGTCTCCCCGTCACCGCCCGCTGTTCCCCAGACCAGCTTTTCGCCCCTGTGTTTGGAAAGTCCGCTTCGGAGTGGCTCAAGTTTGAAACCTTCAAGTTAGCTTTTCTTCTTCTGTCTTTCTTCCCTTTTACCTCCCAACAATAATCAGGTAGCTCCTTACATTTTACCCCGGAGCAGACAGAGCGGACATCTTTTTTTCATTCTCACCCGCTTCATGCCCTGTGCAGGCGCGGGTGGCCTCTCGCCGGGATTGCTGCCAAAGGAAAGCACGACCTTAATCGTATCACCTCCTTCCGCATAAACCCTCCTGGACTTTTCATTGCCTGTTGAAATCAGTCCAGGCGTTTACTCTGGGATGCAAGGCCCTCCTCAACCTCTCTTCAACCTTCCTTGCAGGCGTAACACCCCTAGAGTCGCTGCCTGTGCCTACCTGCTCAGCCACTGGGCAATTATTCACACTTTAACCTCTCAGACCCTCAGTTTCCTCATCTATAAAATAAGGAAGATGGCTAAATAGAATGTCTTTGTGATTGCTGCTAGGCCTGTAATGCCATGTGTTTCCCTTCTTGCGATTCTGTGCATGTGTTTGTGTGTGTGGTCTGTCGTACCCACTATTATCTCCTGTATACGAAATGCCCTCTCCCTCTTAGCTGCCTGTTTTCAAAGCCCGGTTCAAATGCCATTTCCTCTTCCATGAGGCCTTTTCTGTGCCCCCCACACAAATGTGACTTCACTCTCTGAAATCCCGTAGGACATGCTGGCTCCGTTCTTTACTGTCTTCTAATACAACACAGTCACTGAATGTTTTCCTTAACTTTCTTCCCAGAGGGCTAAGTTCCCTGAGGGCAGTGGCTGTGTCTTATCGTTTCTTTGAAACCCCAGCTGCTGAGAAGTTTCTGTTACTTAGTAGTTGCTTGATAAATATTTAATTGATGAACAAAATTAATTATCTTTAAATTATAGAACTTGTTCACCAAAAATGATATAGAAAATACATATACTATACAAATGTAAACTTTATGGAGTAAAATTTCACTTCCAGCCCAAAATCTTATAAAAATGTAAAATCTTGGACTTTATATTTTTATGATTCATGCAGTATTCAAGCTACATGTTTTGAAGACTGAAATCAAGCTCAGAACTGTACCTTTGATGGAATATCCCTATTAAAACTTAGTTGTTTAGATTTAAGGTTCAATAAACATGAGAATATTAGTGAAAGCTGATACAAAACAATAAAGCAATTTTTATTTCCAACGTAGAATGTATTAGACCTATCATAAAGTTACTCTATTTTCATGATTTGAACTTTGATTTCTTCCTTGGATAATAGTTTTAAAAAAAACCATTTTATTCAAGTTTGAAAGAGCGCAAATCAGTTCCACCCTTTATGACCAGAAAAATAAATGACCTTGAATTTAATGAAATAAATGTCCACATATTAGTTATACTCAGGACAGATAACCTCACAAAATGTATCTGGCAAATAAAAAGTATCAATTGTTGTTATAGTCATTATCATTAACACATGTCGTTTGTTATGAATCTGTTTTATGCCTCATACTATTTGTTGAATTGTCTTAAGCCTATAAGGTATATTCTACTGGCATTTGAACAATACAGGTTTGAACTGTGCGGGTTCACTTATACATGGATTTTCTTCTGCCTCTGCCACCCCTGAGATAGGAAGACCAACACCTCCCCTCCCTCTTCCTCCTCAGCCTACTCAATATGTAGATGACAAGGATAAAGACCTTTATAATACTCTACCTCCACTTAATGAATAGTAAATATATTTTTCTTCCTTATGATTTTTATTAACTGTTTTCTCCAGCTTACTTTATTGTAAGAATACAGTATATAATAATACATGTAATATATAGAATGTGCTAAGCAACTGTTTGTATTATCAGTAAGGTTTCTGGTCAACAGTATGCTATTAGTAATAAAGTTTTGGGGGAGTCAAATGTTATACACAAATTTTTGACTACACAGGGGGTCAGTCCCCCTAACAACCTTCTTTTAGGGTCAACTGGGTTATCACTTTTCTTTCACATGAGAAAAATGAACTCATGGACATTGAGTAACTTCTCTACAGCCACATAATTATGGAACCAGAATTCAAAACCCGAAAAGCCTTACATCAAAGTGCTCGTTCTAAGTTTTTTTGTGTGTTTGTTTGTTTTTTCCTATGGGTAAAGACCATGAGTCATTTGTTTTGGGAGACAACATAAGCTTTTTCTTTCACCGGCCAGTGTGACTGTCAAGTGACATGGCCATGGTCTTCCCATCGCAGATTTTTAAATTTATCTTTGTGCCATGTTAATTGGCACAAAATGTATTAATGTGTAAAGAAAACAAAGAATATAAAGATGAGGAACTTGAAGAGCAGTCAATATGGTTAATTAAACTTGCTGCAGAATTGGGTTACCCATAAATGCTAACTCAAATACTTTCAAGATTGAGCAATTAGGAACAAACTCACGTAAGAACTCAGACTTTATGGACATGAAAAATGAGACCACCAGCACTGAAACGTGGCCAACACTTTCTTCTTTTCTTTTCTCCTCTCTCCTTCCTACCACCCTTTTCTAATAGTATTTCTAGAAGTGACTGGTAAATAATTACTGTGGTCAAAGAGAAAAATAGGAAAAAAGTAGAACTGGACAAATCAACTTACAAAGCTAACGGAGAAAATCAAGGTTTGTTGCAATAAACAACTTGCATTTGAAACAAGAAAACAACAAAATAAGAATTTGGTGGGTATGAATGAAATGTTAAGGGTAAATCAGCCCTCCAATATTTCTTATGATAGCCAACACCATGGTCTATATAAAACTGCCAATTAGTAACAATTTTTACTTTTATTAATATTAATAATTGGTCATGTATTAAATAGTCCTACTTTGTGTAAGTTTGGGGGAATTTAACAGAAGGCTGCTATGTTAGTAATTTGGGCTGCTATAATAAAGTAGTTTAGTGTATAGACATTTATTTCTCACAGGAGAAATTTATTTCTCACAGTTATGGAGCTGGGAAGTACAAGATTAATGTGCCTGGCAGATCTGGTATCTGGTGAGGGCCCTCTTCCTGTTTTGCAGATGATCACCTTCTTGCTGTATCTTCACATGGCAGAGAAAGAAAGGGCTCTGACCTCTTCTTCTTATAAAGGCACTAATCTCATCATGAAGCCCTACCCTCATGACCTTATTTAAACCTAATTACACTTTCCCAAAGATCCCACCTCCAAATATCATTACATTAGGGATCAGAGCTTCAACAAACGAATTTGGTGGGGATGGAGCATATGTATTCAGGCCACAGCAGCCTCCTTTTGCATTTAACATGGATGGACTGGTAATCCTGAGTGTCAGAGAATTTTAGAATTTTTGGAGCTTGGGAAATGCCTTAGAAATCATCTAGTTCTACCCACAGTTTGCAAAAAGAAACACCTGTAGAGCTAGAGATGGAGAGAGACTTGTCTAGGGTCAAGGAGTTTGTAGCTGAGCAGGGACTAGAACCAGGTCTAGTCTCTGGATCTCTCTTGCGGGGAGGGACTTTACTCCTCTGTCATGTTTATTGTACCTGCAAAATCTAACCAGGAAAAGGAAATAATAATAATTCACCTCTTATTGGCAAGCACTACTGCACAACTTCTACCACACAGAGCCCAGCAAAGGCAGACAGAAGGGAACTCTCTAGATCCAAAAAGGAAAATTAAGTAGCTTGAGAAAATGTCTCCTTGTCAGCAAACTTGTAAAATGCTAAGAAAATGTGAGTAAGGGTTCCTGGGAATTCCTTCTTTCCATATAAACATTTTTCTGGGGATCATTTCACAGGGCCAGTGGTCCCTTAGCAAATCCAGAGGAAGTATATTCAAGTTTTGATGAAGACTCCATGCTATACTGATAGCTGGTTTAATCTCAGGTCCTGCCATACACTGTAAAATGGTGCCATAGTATCTACCAAAGGAATTTTTGAGTGTGAATATCCCTTCATTCTTAATGAAAGTCCCCCTGAAGGAGAAAGCACCAGCAGTAGAAATGTAATTCTATAAAAGGTAAATGTTGATTATAATTACATTAACTTCTTAAGGCTGTAATGATCTTTCTATAAGGGCTTGTAGGGGGAAATTAATGGCCCTCTGAAAAATGAGTAATTTATCTCCTTTTATCCACTTTATAATTTGCAAATGAGCATAGCTCATGCAAATTGAGCAGCCCTCCCTAATTGACGGGCAGCATGTCCAGAGCTGTCACACAGGTAAAGGCAGTGGCAAAACTTAAGAGAGAGCTCATCCTCTTCCTTAAAAGCTAGGACTTAAATTGGTCCACAGGACTCTAGGGAGGTAGTTTGAGGAGTCCTACATGGTCCCTGGGATCATCATTTAGAAGCCTTGGGGGAATAAATGGATTCTTGTTCCCTGAACCTACTGTCTGATATAATTCGAGTTGAACCTTGAAGCCCCTAAAAGTCTGGATGCAGTGACCATACATTCAGTTCCATTTATCCAACAAACCAGGCAAGAATCATCAAATCAATAACATGACTGTGCCATCCGCCTTCCCCTTGCTCACCATCCTAATGAAAAATGACTCCTTAAGTGTTTTGCAAGGCAATTAGCTCTGAAGGCAGAGCTGTACTGGGGAGAGGCCGAGTTACATTTGTATTCAAAACTTTACTGGTAAAATGGAAAGGAAGCTGTTGTCCATATTAATAGATACATAAAATGTATAAATTGGGTAATTTGGTATTACTATAGTTATGCATAATATTATACAACTGCAGAAACACAGAACTGGGAAGGGCACTGAAATGACAACTGGCTCCTCCAACAGCCTGCAGCCACAGCTGGTGACCCTGTCCGGAATCATCTTGGACAGAGACTGTTTCTAAAGACTTTCCCAAAAGGCATGCTTATGACTTCCGGGAGTAATTCATTCCGTTATTTAACAGTCTTCATTGCAATTTGATCCCATTTTCTTTTGTTCTTTTGCTTCTTATTCTCATCTCTCCAGAAATAGAGAGCAGCTGATTGTGCTCCCTGTAATAATCCATCACGTGGTAGAAGGCAGTTCTGACATCACCTCCCAGTTTTCAGTTCAGGGTCAATACAGTACTTTCAGCCCCTCCGTCTGGTCCTTCAAGAGCCTGGCTTCCAGCTGGGTCATCTTGTGACTTTGAAAATGCTCTTCAGCCTTCCCAAATGTTATTGACTCAAGAGACGTGGAATATAAAGAGACTCTATCCCTTTGTTTGACAGAGGAGGAAACTGAGGCTCACCTGAAGAGACATCCTCAGAATCCACCATCTGTGTGGCATACCAGCCCCAACATCTTCTTGGGCTGTCCTCTGATTGTTTGTTTGTCACTGCCTGGCCTCTCTTTTACACCAACTGCCCTGCCATGATGGCTACTTTCCCACTTGCACTTCAGTAGGACGCCTTTGCCCCTTCCTGACCTTTTCTGCTATTCTGCGTTTTGTATTTATGCCCATTATTTTTTTGCATAAGAAAATGAAACAGTTTCAATTAATGTCTCTGATGTTTCAAGGTCATTTTTGAAGTTTAATCCTATCCTTCTAAATAAATGCCTTTCTCATACCCTGTGACCCATCTGATGTTATCTGTAAATATGATAATTTTAGGGAGATGTTAGATGCCTCACAGTGCTGGATTCCAAAGGGGCTTTTAAAACACCACTCATTATGAATGCACCAGATCTATGTCCCTTTCCATGTACCAGGCCCTCTGCCTGATCTGTCCTACTCATCAGCCCCCCCCTAGATACATCCCCTTTTTGCACCAGGAGAATTTCTAATTCGAGGGTCACCTCCACTGTGAAACTTATCCCCATGTCTACCCATCCTCAGTCCACTACTTTCTTTTTAATTTACTACTGTGAAATTTTTATTACACTGTCTCCATCCCACCCAGGCAAGCTAAGGGCAGGGACTTTCCCCTTATTATATCCCTAGGTGTTAAATGGTGCCTACAGCATGATAGGAAGCCAATATATTCCCTTAATTATGTTCTTTCTTCCTTTCTCTTACTCACCACCGGTGCCTGTTGGTGCTAACTTCCCAGAGTCCAGCTCTTAAGCTAGCTGTGAATTCATACTTTCCACTGCCCTTTGTCATGTTCTTGGTCTATGGACCTTGCTTAATTCTAGATGCTTCGCAGATTTTATAAAAGGAAAAACCTCCTTAATCTCTGGCATAAAATTTGGCTTGTGAAATAGCATTGAAAACTTTATTGTGATTAAACTGATTCCTCACTACCAACCAGGGCTGTTATTTCAGCTGCATCCTGTTCATCACAAGTCTTGTTAGCCATTTTGCAATATGTGATTTTTTCCTATGTTCATCATGTTTCTTTGGATCTTTTGTTATTTTTTCCATATATAAAATATCATTTGGATAATCTGGTCATTCATAAGTTCATTACTTGATCATTTCTAACACCATCCTTTTCTCTTTTATTAAAAATGAATGTTTTATAAGCTCTTCTTCATCTCAGTGCTTTAAGCATGATCAGAGCCGTTAGTGGAACAAAATATGATGTAAAACAACACATTTGCACAGAGTATCTTCCTACAAGACATTTATCATAATAATTACAAATGGAAAAATAATAAATTTGTAATAAAGAAACCTAGCAGACATGACCTTATTCAAATGATCGAGGTTAAAATAACTAGTTATAAAACATGTAGAAATCATATACCCCCTGACGTGTTGCACTGCGAAGAGCAGACCTTCTCCTCTGTGGTGTTGTTAAACGCATAACACCAATGCAGCCATGAGAAAAAATAAGACAAATCCAAGTTGAGGGACAGCTTACAAAACAAAATGACCAGAACTCTTCCAAAATGTAAAGGACATAAAAAGCAAAGAAAGCCCGAGGAGCCTAATGACATCTACATGCAGTAAGACCCTGAATTAAATCCTGGACCAGAAATAAAACATTAGTAAGAAAACTGGTGAAATTCAAATAAAGTCTGTAGATTGCTCAATGATATTATATCAATGTCCATTTTTCTGGTTTTGATCAGTGTACTCTAACAATGTAAGTGTTATTAAGGGAAGCTGGGTAAAGGGAAATGAGATCTCTGTACTCTTTTGTGACTTTTCTGTATGTCTAAAATTATCTCAAAGTAAAAAGCTAATAAAAGTATTTTCTCAGGCCTCTTTTACAAATTGGTCATATTCCAAATCTATAGATTCCAATCTATAGATTATAAGGTATATTTTCTCTTAGAAATCGTATTTATTTGATTATACAGTTCTGTGACCAGCCCTCAAAAGCTTACTTAACCTAGAATTTTGATATGTACGTGTATCTCCATTAACTAGTCTCATTGTATTCTTGAACATAAACAACGTACTATGCTTGTGTTCCTATGGGGGGAAATTAGCCCTAAAATACAGCTAAAGAAATGAAGTTTCAGAGAGGTTGCTTTACTTGCCCTCAATTTTTGATTTTAAGATTTTAGAGCAAGCAAGTTGCAGAGCTGATTTTGGAGCCAGGTCTGTGTGATGCCATGTGCTGAGCTGCCCTGTTGCTGAAGCGTGTGAGGCTTCATCTTTTAGGCCACTCACGCGCGTATTAGACACTGAAAATGAGCAGATCCTATGGAAGCTTCTATGCTGTCCTCTTCAATCTCTCTTGACTCCTGAACCACATGTTCACCTTTATTTTGTTCATGAGAATGCCTTAAAGTATTAACTTTTAAATAGTATGTGGATCTTTTCTCTAATTCTGTCTTCCATCTTTAAATCATATTTGATAGATAAATCAAAAAGTATAGAATTCCTAATGCAACATTAGGAGCAAAGTTAATAAGAGATTAAGACAAGATGATGTTAATATATATTGGCTGGACTACATTGTACTTACAATGTGTTACCATATATTTTGTTAAAATTTTTAAAAATATTTTAAATAATTAAGCATCTCAAGACCATGGTACGAGCCTAAGAAGCTCTTTCCTATTAAAAACATCCATAAATTATGTTGACCTGGACACAGTGTACAGAGCCTAATGTAAATGTCATTTCTACTATGACTTTTTCTGAATTTAAACAATATATTCAAGTAGTCTGTGTAACTGCTCAAATGAGCAGAAACTCACATATAAAATAAAACCAAAACAAACAAACAAAAAACACCACTTGTCAGATATTTACTATGAATCCATGACTGTAATAAGTATTTTCTGGTATTTTCTCATTTAATCTTGCAATAAGATAGATACTGCCATCTCTATTTTACAAGTCAGGAAAATTGAGGTTCAAAAATGTATCTGTAGTTATAGAGCTTATCACTGACAGAACCAAGATTTGAACCCAGTTTTTTTTTTCTTACCCTAAAGTTTATACCTTTAATCCTGAGCAATAATGTTTTCCTGACAGGGAAGTATTAAATACAGCATAGAAAACTAATAAGGAAAAAAGGCACTAGCATTAAATATGTTAAGCTTACGTTTATTCTACACTATTTAAAAAAAGAGCTACCAGGGAGTTTAAAGAGTAATTCAGAGATCAACCGTTATTTTCTCTTTTGTCCCTGAGCACTTCAGATTCAAACCCAAGGATTCACTGCTGCCGATGCGCATCCGCCTCGGAGTCTTGTAATTGGCACATTTACATCATGTGCGTCACCAGCAGCTTCAGAAAGGCACAGATGTCAATTTTAAGAAATCCTGGGAAGTTCAGCTTGCTGGGACTAAATTGGTCCAATCAATAAAATGCTAATGAGAAAATAAATCCAAACCTGTGCCATAATAACTCAGAATTCTGACCACAAAGATTAATGTAACTGACTTTCTGAAATTCCTATGTTTTCACAGAGTAAAAAAAAAAAAATATTTTCCTTTTGTTAAAAAATGCCCTTTAAAAAGTTGTTGGTGTTAAACTGAAAATAAAAGTAAAAATTACCTAGAAATTTTATTTGAAAATGTTAGCTGTCTTATACAATTAATTTCAATTGCTACATTTTTTAGAACAATAGAATTCCATGCTGTCACTTTGTTGGCTTTAATGTCATCTTGACAACACATCTACGAATATCAAGCAACTAACTGCTTAAGCATTAATGTTTCTTTCATGTACTATAATCAGAGGAAGCTTCCATTTATTTACACCATCTTCAGTAAGAAAAGAATGGTACCAGACAAGGTCAAAGCCTCCTTACTGGAAGCAGCAGCCTGGCAGGCTCTTTAGAGTTCCTTGTTTGCTTTTTTTCTTCTTCTGCTGGTCCTCTTTCCCCTCTTCCAGTCTCAGTATCATTAGCATAACAGGATCAGACAACTAGAGTTCATCTTGTTCAACCCCCTATCTCGGGCAGCTTCAGTCTCCTATTTTTAACATATCCACAGATTGAGGCTACACAGGTTCTCACAGTAATAATTTCCAGATCTTAATTTCCTTTTAGTATTTGGAATGTGGCCACCGTGTGATTGATTTTTATACAAACATACTAGAGCTTATACAATGGATTGGTTGCTGCCCCCTTCAAGGCTGTTACCTTGGAAGGTTAAATATAACTTATTCAAGTGATATGAGTCTTAATATTTTAGGTAAGGAGAAGACTCTGGGACTCACAACTCATTCTGGCTCCTGCACCTTCTCTTTCGTCTTCTTCCCAGCCAAACTTCTTCTATTAGTGTGTATTATCACCAACCTCATTTATTCCCCCTGCCTGCTGTAGTCTGACTTCAGCACTCACTTCTCTATTAAAACTTTCACGGCTGAGGTCACCCATGACCTCCATATCTTTTAACGAGGACAATTTGGTGAACTCTTATTTTCCCTAGCCCACT